>PVJS01004428.1:0-69236 GCA_004027185.1 Glis glis
AGAAACTTTGAAACTATTAGAAAAGGACGTAGGACCAACACTCCAACATATAGGTAGTGGTAGAAACTTCCTCAATAAAACCCCAAAAGCTCAGGAAATCAAAACAAGAATTAATAAATGGGATGGCATTAGATTAAAAGCTTCTGTGCAGCAAAGGAAACCATCAAGAGTCTAAAGAGAGAGCCTACAGAATGGGAGAGGATCTTTGCCAGATACCCCTCTGATAGAGGATTGAATCTAGAATATACAAAGAGCCATTTTGCATTTCTGTGACAGTTCCCTTGTTCTACATTTCACCCTCATTTGGTGTCAATATTTTGGATTTTTCACCATTCTGATAGGTCTGTAATGTTATCTTGTTTTAATTTGTAAATCCTTAATGACATGATGTTAAGCATCTTTTCATTGTTTACTTGCCATCCATTTATCTTCCTTAGTAAGATGTCTGTTCATGTCTTTTGCCCATTTTTAATCAGGTTGTTGTCTTATTGTTAATTTTAAGAGGTCTTTGTATATTTTGTATATAAATTCCTTATCAGATATGTGTTTTACAAATATTCTCTCCCAGTCTGTGGCTGGTGTTTTTCTTTCTTTATTAACAGTATCTTTCTCTGAGTAGAAGTTTTTAATTTTAATAAACTCCAACTTAACAGATTCCCCACCCCCAGGTTCATGCCTTCACTATTGTATTTAAAATGCCATTACCAATCCCAAGGTCATCTGAGTTTTCTCCTAAGTTATTTTCTAGAATTTTTATAGATTTTCATTTTACGCTTAAGTTGATGGTTTATTTTGAGTTAGTTCTTGAGGAGGTCGAAAGTAGAAGGTCTGTGTCTGAACTCATTTTGCGGGGTGTGTTTTGAATGTCCAGTTGATCCAGCAGCATTTGTTGAAAAGACTATTCTTTCTACACTGAGTTGCTTTTGTTCCTTTATCAAAGATCCGTTGACTCTTGCATGCCTATTTTGGGGCTCTTTATTCTGTTTCATTGTCTATTTGTCTTTTTCCCCCCAATATCAACATTAGAGTATTGTAGTTTCATAGTAAATCTTGAAGTCAGGTAGTGTTAGTCTGCTCATTCTGTTGTTTAATATTGTGTTGTCTATTCCGGCTCTTTTGCCTTTCCATATAAACTTTAGAATTGGTTTGTAGATGTGCACAAAATAACTTGTGGGTATTTTTTTTGAATCCCAATATAGATTTTTGAATCTATATTGGGAAGTTTTCCTAATTATGAACATGGAGTTCTCTATGTACTTAAATTGTCTTTGATTTCTTTCATCAGAGTTTGTAGTTTTAGATCTTGTAAATATTTTGTTGTCTTTATATGTAACTATTTTACTTCATTTTTGTTGATAATATAAAGTGTTATGTTTTAATTTCAAGTTCTATTTTTGTTGTCGTTGCTATATATAAAAGCAATTGACATTTAGATATTACCATTGTAACCTGCACCTTTCTCATAATTGTTATTAGTTTAGTTCCATTTTTTGTTGTTGCTGTTGTTGATTCTTGGTAATTTTCTACATAGACAATCATGTTGTATGTGAACAAAAAGTTTTTATTTCTTTGTATATCTTTTTTACATATAAATAAGTATTTCTATGTATATCTATTTTATTTTAATTTTCTTTCTAAAAATATCTTATTACATTAGCTAGGAATTCTGGTAAAATGTATGGACAAGAGCGGTGAGGGGATATCCCTGCCTTGTTCCTTATCTCAGGGGAAAAGCATTTAATTTCTTATAAATAATTATAGTATTATCTATAGGCTTTTTGTGTTATTTATCAAGCTGAGGAAGATTTTCTCTATTCCTAGTTTGTGAGAGTTTGTATCATGAATAGATGCTGGATCTTAGCAAATGCTTTTTTCTGCATCTATTGATATGATCATGTGATTTTTCCTTAGTAGCTGTAGATATGATGGATTAAGTTAATTGATTTTTAATGTGGAGGCATGTTTACATACATGGAACAAATCCTACTTGGTCATGATGTATAATTCTTTCTATATACTGTTGTGTTCAATTTGCTAATATCTTCTTGATGATTTTTGCATCAATTTTTATGTGAGCTATGGGTCTATAATTTTTCTCTCCTGTAATGGATTTGGGTAGTAGGGCAGTACCGGCCCCATACAACGAATTAGGAAGTGTTTTCTATGTTTATGTTTTCTTCAAGAGATTCTAGAGTCTTGGTACCTTTCCTTCTTTAAATGTTTGGTAGAATTCACCAATGAAATATACACGTGGTGCTTTCACTTTGGAAAAATATTAATCATTGATTTAATTTCTATTGCAGATGTAGGTCTATTCAAATTATCTATTTCACTTTGCATGAGTTTGGGAAAATAGTAAGCTTAAAAGAATTTGCCTATTTCATCAAGGTTACAAAGTTTGTGTGCATATAATTGTTTATAATATTTTCTTATTAGCCTTTTGATGTCAATGGGACCAGTAGTGATGGCCCCCTTTCATTTCCTTTATTTGTAATATATATTTTCTCTATTTTTCTTAGTCAGCCTGATGATTTATTAATTTTATGAATCTTTTCAAATAACTAGATTTTAATTTCATTGATTTTCTATTTCTAATTTTATTAATTTCTGCTCCAATTTTCATTGTTTTATTTCTTCTGTTTACTTTGGATTGAATTAGTTTTTTCTTTTTTCAATTTTTAGTACATTTATTGGTGCATTATAGTCTCACATCATGATGTAGCTCATAGTGATAGTGACATACATGCACACAGCAGTTGGTAAGCTTTCCCCGGGCTCCCTCCTCACTCCCTGCCTTCCCCATACAAGATATAGAGATTGCCAGTGGTATTCTCACATATGTATATAATGTCAGTGGAAGTGTTTCCTTCATTAATTCTTTCTCTCCCACCTCCCCAAGATCACCTCTTTCAATCCACTGGAGTTTCTTCTCCATTATCTAAAGTTCCTCTGATATCCCGATTACTCCCTAGCTTCCACATACGAGAGAAAACATATGACCCTTCACTTTCTGTGACTGGCTAATCTCACTTCACATAATATTCTCCAGGTCCATCCATTTTACTACAAATGACATAATTTTGTTCTTCTTTATTGCTGAATAGAATTCCATTGTGTGTATATCCCATAATTTTGTAATTCCTTCATCTGTTGATGGATACCTGGGTTGGTTCCATAATTTGGCTATTATGAATTGTGATGCTATACATGTATATTATCTATATTATGGATATACATGTATAACTATAATATTCTGATTTTTTTTTTTTGCAGTACCGGGGATTGAACCAGGGGCATTCTACCTCTGCGCTACACCCCTGGCCCTATTTTTTTTTTATACTTTATTTTGAAACCGGGTCTCACGAAGTTGCGGAAGGCCTCGCTAAGGAGAGAGAGAGAGAGAGAGAGAGAGAGAGAGAGAGAGAGAGAGAAACAGGGAGAGAGAGAGAGAGAGAGCTGAGGCTGGCCACGAACCCGGACCCTCCGGTCTCCGCCTCCCAAAGTATGGGATTACAAGCATGCGCCACCACGCCCAGCCATGTATAACTATAATATTCTGATTTCAATCCCTTTGGAAATAAACCCAGAGGTGGTTTATTTCCAAAGGGATTGATCATATTTGATCTTCTTATTCTAGATTCCTAAGGCAGAAGCTCAGATAATTTATTTTAGGTCCTCTTCTCTTCTAATATATGCTTTCAATGGTACAAATTTTCTTTGAATCATTGATTGCCTGCATCCCACATGTTTGGTAAGTTGTATTTTCATTTTCATTTAGTTCAAAATATTTCTTAACTTTTCTTGAGACCCCTTTTACCCACATGCTATTTGGAAGTGTATTGTATAATCCCCAAATATTTTGTAATTTTACATTTATATTTCTATTATTGATTTCTGCTTTAACTCTATTGTGCTCTGAACACATGTTTTATACTATTCCTATACTTTAAAATTTGTCATGATTTGCTTTATGTCCTAGAATATGTTCCTTTTTGGTGAATTTTCTATGTAACAATGAGAAGAATGTATACTCTGATGTTGTTGAATGAAATATATTCTCTACGTGTCAATTAGTTCCAGTTGATTGATGGTGCTGTTATGTTGAAATATATCCTTAGTGATTTTCTGCCTGATGTCAATTACTGGTAGTAGGGTGTTGAAGTCTTCAACTCTAATAGTCTCCAACTATTTTTCCTTGCAGTTCTATCAATTTTGGTCTTACATATTTTGACATCCTGTTGTTAGGTGTACACATACTAAAGATTGTTAGGTCCTCTAGGAGAATTGGCTCCTTTATCATCATGTAATCTCTCTCTTTATCCCTGAAAATTTTCCCTGCTTTGAAATCTGCTTTGTCTGAAATTAATATAGCTACTTCATCTTTCTTTGAATAGTACTAGCATGGTATATCGTTCTTCCTCCCTTACTTTTCATCTATCTACATATTTTTATCTAAAGTGAGTTTTTATGTAGACAACCTATAGCCGGCCTTCTTTTTTGTTTTTACTCTACTCTGACCTTTTCTGCATTTTAATTATTGTATTTAGACCATTCACATTAGATGTGATTATTCGTACAGCTGGATTGATAGCTACCATATTTGCAGCTGTTTTCTATTCATTGCCTGTGTTCTTTTTTACTTTTATTTGTTAATATTTCTCTGCCTTTTTTGATTTTAATAAAGCATGTTAAATGACTCCATTTTTCTCTCCTCATCTAGGTTATCAGGTAAGCTTTTAAAAGAAATGGTTTTGTTGATTGCCTAGAATTTGCAGTATATATCCACAACTGATCTAAGTCCACTTGTTTTGTTTCATTTTGGTTTGTCGTGCTGGGGATGGAACCCAGGGGCATTCTACCTTTAGGCTATACCCCCAGCCTTATTTTATTTGGAAACAGTGTCTCACAAAGTTGTTGAGAGCCTTGTTAAGTTGCTGAGGCTGGTCTTGAACCTGTGATCTGCCTGTCTCAGCCTCCCAAGTACCGGGATTGCAAGCATGTGCCTCCATGCCTGGCTCTAATTCCACTTTTGAACAGCAAGTGATTTGTGAGTGAGAATCCTCAAGTTCTTTCTCTCATCCCTTCTAATATCACTATTATTCATTTCACTTATTCATAGGCTATTATCACCCAGAACATTGTTGCTATTATTATTTTTGATTGTTACCTGTTAAATTAAGAATAAAAATGAAAGATTTTATTTTACCTTCACTTATTCTTTCTGTAATATTCTTCCTTTCTTTACGTAGATAGAAATTTCTGACCTTTATCATGTTTCACATCTCTAAAAATCTTCTTTAACATTTCCTGCAAGGCACATCTGTACTGGTGATTAAGTCCCCTTAACTTTTGCTTCTCTGAGAATGTCTTTATTTTCCTCCACTTATAAAGGATAATTTCATGGGCTACAGAATACTAGGTTGGTGGTTTTATTCCCAACATTTTAGATATTTCACCACACTCTGTTTTGCATGATTTCTGAAGAGAAGTTGGATGTAATTCTTACCCTTATCACTTTATGGGTGAAGTTTATTTTCCTCTCTGGATTAACTTCTTCTTTTTTTCTTTCTTTCATTTCTGCAGTTTGAATATGATACTTGTAGGTATAGGAATTTTGTTCATTTCTCTCTTTTTTCCTGATATTTCCATAAAATATGTCTTACAGCTTTTCTAATTGTCCCACAGGTCATGGGTATTCTGTTCTGTTTTTAAAATTATTTTTTTTCCTCTTTGCTTTCCAATTTGGGACATCTGTATTGACATATCTTCAAGCTCATTGATTCTTACTTGACTGTATTCCAGTATACTCATGAGCCTAATCACAGGCATTCTTCATGTATAATTTGGTATTTTTTGTTTCTAAGGTTTCCTTTCTAAGAAAGTATTCTTTCTTACAGTTTCCATCTGTCTACTTATATACTTATCTGGTTTTGTATGTCATTCACTAGAGTATATTTTGCACTAAAGTTCTTTAGCATCATTTTTTTTTTGTGGTACCAGGGATTGAACCCAGGGGCGTTCTACCTCCAAGCTACACCCCCGGCCCTATTTTTTATACTTTATTTTGAAACCAGGTATCACAAAGTTGCGGAGGGCCTCACTAAGTAGCTGAGGCTGGCCGCAAACCCGGATCCTCCAGTCTCTGCCTCCCAAGTACCAGGATTACAAGCGTGCGCCACCACGCCCGGCTGTTCTTTAACATCTTAATCACGGTTATTTTTAATTCTAGTTTGATAATTCCAAAATTTGAGTCACATCTGAGTTTGTTCATTGTTTTTGTTGTTGTGAAGGTGCAAGTGGTAGCTTCTAAACTCTTTACATGTTAGACCCAGACAGTTTTATAGATGAATCCTATTAAACTTAAAAGAGCAGATTCCCATGGTCTGAACATTACTGCAGATCATAGAAAAATATTCAATAATTTTAACGGAATGTGCAAATCTATTCTAACTCTTATACAAATACCAGGCAAAGTTAGCACAAAACCTGAAAAGTATAGGTCCATAGCTCTTACAAATGTAGTGGAAAATGTCCTAAATAAAATATATACAAATCAGTTTGTTATAACTAACATTACAAAACATTGTTGGAGATGCAGTTCTCTCAAAAAGCTTTGTTACTACAAATGAGAAGATTTTACTTTCAATATCCTGAAGCGCTATTGAGTGCAGTGCTGGGGCACAACACAGAGAGTCTATAAATACGTTTGCAATGAATGAAAGAATATTATGTGCAAAGTTTCATAAAGGGAATTGTGACAGGCATTTAATAAATAGGACAAAGTCACTGCCCTTCAGGTACTCACAGTCTCATGGGGAGATGGCCACAAACATAACGGAGTAACCCCAATCAGCTTGTGATAATTGTTACTACAGACAAACCATCACACTTCTATGGGCGCATAAGGGAAAACAAGATGAATTCTATACGGTGGTGTTTATTTAGATCATGGTTTAAGAAATAGAAGAAAATGAAGCTTTCTAACTAAACTGAATTTCACAATTACCAAGAATCATAGAATTAGACTTGCACGGTGGTTGACCAGAGGTTTACTTATTGTCAGTTAGATCATAGAATCGTTTTAGAATGCATACTCTAGATTTCAATGAGCTGATTTGGGAACTTGAGTTTCCCCAGACTTTGTTACTCAAAGGGTAATATTGTTCACTTTCAGGATACAAATAAAATATCCCTGCCATCTTGTCTCAATGTACAAAACTTAAAAACTCCAGACCTTAATATTTTATCTAAGTGTTCCTTGGGATAGTTTCGTGTAGACATTTGAACAGTCTATGCAGTCTCTTCTGCCCTGCTGTTCCCTCTTGTCGAGGTCCATAGCCCTATAAGCATTTTAAGGTAGCCCTCACCTTGTCCCTCTGCTGGTGCCTCAACAACCCATCGGGGTGCTGACTCCCCGTTCTTTACCGGTAGCAAAGTTGTTTAACTCAACATTTTTACTTCTAACGGAAAGGTCTCAGTCCCAACACTGAGGGGTCCTTTGTGAAATGGGCACTGGTGTGGTTCCCCCCAGCTCCCTCCCCACTCCCTCCTTCCCCATACATGATATTGAAATTGGCATTGGTATTCTCACATATGTATATAACGTCAATGGAAGTGCCTCCTTTGTTAATTCTCCCTCCCCCAACCACCACCATCCCCTGGACCACCTCCCTCATTCCACTGGGGTTTCTCCTCCATTATCTAAAGTCCCTCCTGCATCCATATTACTCTGTAGCTTCCGCATACGAGAAGAAACATATGACCTGTGGAGATTCCTCAGAAAACTTGGAATGGATCCACCATATGATCTAGCTATACTACTCCTGGGTATTTTTCCAAAGGGACTAAAAACAGAATTTTATGGTGACACATGCATGCCCATGTTTATAGCAGCACCATTCATAATAGCCAAATTATAGAACCAACCTAGGTGTCCATCAATAAGTGAATAAATTACAAAATCATGGGGCATACACAACATGGAATACTACTCAGCAATCAAAAAGAACAAAATTATGTCATTTGCAGGAAAATGGATGGACCTGGAGAACATTATGCTAAGTGAGATTAGCCAATCACAGAAAGTGGCTGTATTTTTATGACACACACACACACACACACACACACACACACACACACACACACTTCTTCCTGTTTTGCCTTCACATAAATCCATGTGGTTTCAAAAGGAGATTATCTTCAAGGACGCGCATTGTTCTCTTTTCCCATTCTCCATTCTTCTCTCTTTCAAACAAAAACACACTCTCTCTTTAAACAAAAGTTGTCCCATTTTGTTTCCTCCCAAGCAAATTCTCCTCCAAATCCTGTTGGCTCAACTCATAATTTCAGAGATATCTCTGATTACTTCTAAATCTCGGTATGGGGTATGAATCACAAACTCAGGAAGACAAGAAAAAATGGTATATCTTCATTTTCTCTGAATCAACTTATTTTGATTTGCAGGTCCTTCCTGCCTGGAGACTCTCAGGGGCGACATGCCATGGGTGTGGCAGGATACAATATCTTAAGGACTTTCAGCGTCCTGCTGTCCAGATACAACGTTCTTCCCTGGAGACTCGCTGCTTCCGCAGCTGCCTCTGCCTGCTTTCCTTCCAGATGTTTCCCTCTTCCCTCCCCACTCCAACCTCCATCCAGAGGAATCACCTGGTTGCCAGGGCAGTGGAGAGTTTCCCTTTTGTATGTATTTGTCCAAGGTGCTCCGCTTCTTCCTGCATGCAACGTTGCTTCATTGCTTCCCCTCTTCAACTCGCAGGTGCTTTTCTAAAGGCTCAGGTTGGGCAAACAAAAAGCCAAGACATCTTCTGGCTTCGGTTCTGGAACATTCCTTCCTGATGCTAGATAGAGGAGTCTGCTTTTAAGAGGAGGGAAAGATAGAGGTACAATATGAGGCTGACATCATCCTAAAATTCACCTCAAATTATCCAAATATAGCAAGTTCAACTTACATTCTCCACTGTATTTTAGAATTGTAAAGACCTTTAGAGATAGCTTACGTCTATCCCTGATGAAGAGAAGGAAGCTCAGAAAAAAAAGTCAACTTAAAGATATAGTTCTGGTTATTACTATGTAACAAACTGTCCCAAATCTGAGTGGCTTCAAACAATGATGTTTACTGTTATTAGAATTATTATTTTTAATACTCTTTTGTACTGGGGATTGAACTCAGGGGCATTCTACCTCTGAGCTATACCCCCAGCCCTATCTTATTTTTTATTTACTTTATTTTACTTTACTTTATTTTTTGTTGGTGGTACCAAGGATTGAACCCAGTGGCATTCTACCTCTGAGTTATACCCCCAGCCCTATTTTATTTTTATTTATTTTTATTTATTTTATTTTATTTTATTTTTTGTTGGTGGTACTGAGGATTGAACCCAGGGGCATTCTACCTCCAGGCTACACTCCCAGCCCTGTTTTTTAATCTTTATTTTGAAACAGGGTCTCACTAAGTTGCTGCCTCACTAAGATGCTGAGGCTGATCTCGAACCTGCGATCCTCCTGTCTCAGCCTCCCTAGTATTGGGATTGCAAGCGTGCACCACCACACCCAGCACTTTTTTAAGAATGTGTTTACTGGGACTTGTAATTTTACATCATAGTGAGGTTCAAGGTGGTATATACACACATGCACGTAGGATTTGGCGTCTTTCCCTCTGGATCCCATTCTGCTCCCACCCCTTCCTGCACGTGTTAGTGAGGTTGGGAGTAATACCTTCGTATATGGACATAGCATTATTGGAACTGTTTTCTTCATCAGCTCTCCTTTTCCCTCCCCACTTCCCTCTCCCAATCTCCTTCCATCATTCTACTGGTCTCTCTCCTCATTGATCTGAAGTCCCTTTTGTTTCCTATTTTTCCCTCTAGTTATCGTATTTCTAATGGTCCTGGAGTTAACTGGGCAGTGTTAGGCAGTTCTCACTGAAGTTTCTATATGGCTGAATCAAATGGAGGGTGGGCTTGGAATCATCTGAAGTCTTGTTCATCCGTGGTTCCATGGTTGATGCTGCCTGGTGGCCCAATCAGGTGGGGTCTGGAATAAGTGTATTCCTCCAGCATCTTTCTCTATCTTGATGTGGCATTTCCATATGGTCTCTGCAACATGATAGATTCAGAGTAGCTGAGTTTCCTATTTTCTGGCTCAAGAATTCCAAAGTACAGAGAGAGAGAGAAAGAGAGAGAATATGAGAATCAGCATTAGCTCTGTCAACTTCATGAGTAGCCTCTGAAAGCGAGCAAAGCAGTAAGACCAAGACCAGTCCTTACACAATAGAGAAGAATTATTCTACCTTTCCATGCAAATGCCCAAGATTTGCATACCCTCTTTTTCCAAGATGTTCATCAGCTCTCTCTCTCTTACATGTCATATTATCTCCATCTCACCTCCCTATCCTCCAGTGTATTCCTTTAATATATCTCTCAGATGGGAGGTTTTCTCTTCACTCTTACAATTCAGTATCTTTTGGGGTTTTTGTTACTTGAAGTGTGAAGTTCGTCGAACTCCTCACTCACTATCTCTGCCTTCTCTACTTTTCTGTCATTTTTAGTAGGTTGAGCCAGGCCAAAATAATAGTAGTAAAATCATTTTCTAGACTCTTAGACTATTTCATTCATTTATTTTTAGGTTATTTTAAAGGTAAATTATTATATTTTACGTTATTATAGAAGCTGATTTTTATAGTTTTAATAAAATATAGTAATTATCTCGAAATATTCAGGGTCTGACCCACCCCCAGAGATTCAGTATTTCTAAGATTCTAAGCACCATCTCACTTGTAGAAGAAAGTGTTGTAGATTCACAAAGAGATGTGCATCAAAGGAAATTTTGTGAAGAAGATAGCCAGGAGTCAATCACAGATTCTCTGGAAAGTGAAAAAGAGTTCAGGACAAGGGCCAACAAACATATAGCAAATGCATCACAGTGCTCTTTTGCTTACACCTGGAAGACATGACTCATTGATCATGACACTGCTGCTGGAAATGGACTCAACACAATGCCCCAGGAACTACTACCAATAGATCTATCAAGGTGGACGTACAGGAAAAGAAAATCCATTTGCCTTCTTGGGTCCATAATCTCGAGAGAAAAAGATGGAACCAAGCTCATTGTATTACTCAGATTTTCATTGCTGTGACCAAAATGCCTGACAAAAACAACTTAGGGGAGGAAAGGTTTATTTGACTCCTGGTTTCAGAGGTTCAGTCCCTGGTTGGCTGGCTGCAAGGCAGAAACATCATGGTGGCAGGGAATGGTGAAAGACAGCTGCTCAGAAGCATCATGGTGGCTGGGAATGGTGGAAAGAGACAGAGGAGGGGACAAGGACAGATATAGTCCCCAAGGCCAGACCATCACGGAACAACCTCCTCCACCCATGCCCCACCTACCCAGACTTATCACCCAGCAAATCCATTCAAATTATTAATCCATCAAATGGATTAAGTCACTGATGAGGCTAGAGCCCTGGTGATTCAATTATTTCCCCTTTGACCATTGCTTCATCGCCAATCCATGAGCTCTTCTGCGGGGAATTCCATATCCACACCATAATACTAATGTTAATAATAATTTATTTACACAAGCCTGTTGGGGGTAGACTTTGCTTGTAAACCTGTTGCTGGCCCAAGTTTACAGTGACAGGAGTTGGGTAGTTTTCTGCCTGGCATAAAACAGTTCTGTCAAAGAGTCTATCCAAGCAGATGTAGTCAATAATCACTCGAGTTGTGACATGTGGCACCTTCAAATTATTTTGTCCTAAGCCTCTAAGAGATTAATCACCTCGGGGACGCATGGGGACATATCTTGCTATTACTCATTGGTTTACTCAAACCCACTCAACTTGTCATCATAAATGGCACAGAAATCTTCCAGCAAGAAACTGGAATATGATTCTGTCTTCAAGATACTTTCTTTGCAGGCGTTCCACTTTGCAGTTTCTTCTCCCACATCCATACCTCGGTGTAGAATTTTGCACGCTGCATGGGCACAAGAATCAAAGACGGTGATGTGATCACAATGATTGTTCATTGAATACTCTGCAACATGCCGCAGAAAAATCAAAAGAGAGACTCAGAAATGCTCTACCCAGCATACTGCATATGTCATTCTGGATACGTATACAGTGTCTTGATGCTGCAGACAACTGCTTAGTTGTTCATTTTATTAAAAATAAAACCGAGTTTCTTAAGAGCTAAAATTGAACCACGTTCCAGTTCTAATGTTTAGGAAATGGAAAAGAACATTTTGGCAAGCCCAGGATTATTTCTAATTGCCTTAGAGAACTCGTGTTCCGGGGAGGGGTGTTGATAAGATATAAAGCATAGAGAATTGATTTTGGATGGTATTAATCAGATGCCAATGCCACACTAAATAAACGACCATTCTGTTTCATGCCAGCTCCTCCTGCAGAGGGCACCGTGGAGGGAAGAAAGGCCTGGGCAACCTTTTGGGTGAATCCCCGTGGAAGGCCTCGGAAACACATGCTATCTGGGCATGCACATTTATCAAATGATTTACACAATATTTTTTTTCTAGCCGATATTACAGACATGGAACAATTACTAGATTTATTAATTCCTTGTTGCAGGGACTAGAGATTCCCCAATGCGATGGACTAATGCATATTGCATTAGCTCTAACATCTGGGGCTCTACACCCACTAACACCAAGAGATTAACTGAAACACAGAAAAATACAACTTTTCCCTTTGTCTCGACGAGAGGCTGCTCCCTCCCTCCCCACATCTCACTCTTTCTCTTCCTCTCTTTAAGTGCTCAACTGGCTTTTCCGAGCAGGGAAAGCAAGAAAAGTGTTTGATTTACAACCTCATTTTTGTCTCTGCTTGTATTTCACCTTCCATCCTCACATTTCTTATTGAAACAGGATGAGTGAGGGGAGACGTATGGACTATCTATTTTCCTCTCAATCTTCCAAGTCTTTGGAGAAGCACCAATCACTATTCAAGTTGTCAAGAATTCTATCAAGATCTGGGAGCAGGGCTCCAAAGAGCACAACAGCATATGGTTCTTACATTAGACCTGGGGTCTGGGGGCCACTTCATCTTTTGGTGGGGCTAAGAGAACAGGCAGAGGATATGATGGTCATATGCCTGCTGGGACCACTGTCCTCTTGTCACACCTGCTCACAGAAATGCCTTCTGCCATTAAGATTTCTGTTGCCTGAGAGTCTTCTGTTGGCAGTATTGCTTTGTTATCTCCCACTTCCTTTTATCCTTGCTGTTCAACCTCCTACCTTAGAATCTTCCCCCTAAAGCAAATATTCAGGATGGGGGCTCTCAGTCTTGCTTATGTGTAAGGTTACCCATGGACATGGATCAAGATCTTTCTTTCTTTCTTTCTTTCTTTCTTTCTTTCTTTCTTTCTTTCTTTTCTTCCTTTCTTCCTTTTCCTTCTTTTCCTTCTTTCTTTTTGGCACTGAAGGTTGAAACCAGGGTCATTCTACCTCTGAGCTACACCCCCAGCCCTATTTTATTTTTTTTTTTATTTTAAAACAGGGTCTTGCTAAATTGTTGAGGGCCTCATTAAGTTGTTGAGACTGGCTGAGAACCAGTGATCCTCCTGTCTCAGCCTCCCATGTACAGGGATTATAAGTATGTACCATCATGCCTGGCAAAATGGATCAAGTTTTAAAAAGCAAAAAAAAAAAAAAAATCAAGCACTGTGTTATAGATAGCAATTGAATAATAGTCTTCATGTCAGATAGACCATGTCATGGTCATCACAAACTGATTAACTCATGTCTTGACATGAGGGGGAAGCCACCATCTTAGCCAATTTTTATCATATAAAAATATATGCCCTAGGTTGCCAGGTCTCTTGGTTTTACAAAATAAGCCAGAAATCTGGATTTCCATGTAAAATTTTCCTATTTGTGAAAGCTGGCAACTAATTCACATTAAAAAAATAGTATATGCCAACCAGAATCCATCTGTGAGTTTGATTAGATCCATGGGCTGCCAGAGTGCCACCTCTGGTTTGGGGCTCAATTTCCCAATCTGTGTGCCAGGAAATGCTAAGAAAGTTTGATTAGAAGTTCAGACCTTTTAAATAGCTTTTCCTCTTTGTTGAATTTCTGAATCAACTTTTGCCTAAATGCTCTTTATCTCCCATAGACTCTTCATCTATTCAATTTTAACGTGCCAAATGTTTATTTAAGCATCTCTCGTGAGATCCCATATATGACACAGTAAGACAGTTCTTGCAAAGATAGGTTTATTGTTGAGAATGGATTAGGCATTTGCAAAGCTGACCCAATTTGGTGGCGGTTTAAACAAAGTAGGGATTTGTTTTTATATGAAGCTCAGGAGAAAATAGTTCTGAGATGATATGTTATCTCCATAATATCAGAAATCTAGAGGATCCTTCTTTTTTTTTTTTTTTTGCAGAACTGGGGATTGAACCCAGGGGCATTATACTTCTGAGCTACACCCCAGTCCTATTTTTTATTCTTTATTTTGAAACAGGGTCTCACTAAGTTGTGGAGGGCCTCACTAAGAAGCTGAGGCTGGCTTGAACCTGCAATTCTCCTGTCTCAGCCTCCCAAGTACTGGGATTACAAGGGTACGCCACCACGCCCCGCTAGAGGATCCTTCTCTATTGTGACTCTGCCATCCATCAGGCACTGACCTTGACTTTATAGCCCAAGATGTTCACCCTTTACTCTGCCAAATAACACCCGCTGTGTTGCAGCAATAAATCAACTCCAAATCTGCACTGCCTTATGTGGGTTCAGTGGCCCTTCTCCTTGTAGCTGTGTATCTGAAACTAATGGCCTCTTAGGTTACTGTGAAAAAGTAAGAAAAACTGAGAAGACACATGGGGGGATCTTAACTGGCTCTTTCTAGAAGTGATTCATCTCATACTTCCAATCACATCCTCTTGGCAAGAGATGGTCACATGGTCCCAACTTATAGGCAAGGGAAGATGGTAAATGTAGAATATAGAGAACCACATGTATGACTGATAATTACTAATAATCTTTGCCACACTAACACATTCATATGCCAGCTAGCAAGAAGAATGAATTGACAAAGATGAGAGTATGTCGAAAAAGTACAAACATAACTAGCTTATCTATTCCATTGTATAAATTTTTATCCCATGGCTAACTCCTTGCTACACGGGGGATGAGAAATGTATTTTAATTCTGCGTGGCCATGTTTTTATTTTATTTTATTTATTTATTTATTTTTTGCAGTACCAGGGATTGAACCCAGGGGAGTTTTACCTCCAAGCTACACCCTCAGCCCTATTTCCTATACTTTATTTTTGAAACCGGGTCTCATGAAGTTGTGGGGGGCCTCACTAAGTAGCTGAGGCTGGCCCCAAACCCAGATCCTCTGGTCTCCGCCTCCCAAGTACTGGGATTACAAGCGTGCGCCACCACACCCGGCCCATATTTTTAGCTGAAGCTTAAAATTCTATTAATATAGAAAATAGAGAAAAAATATTGCAGGACTATTAGTACATTTTTCTATAATGAACTTGACATGGCCCTTGCTCCAAAGGAGCTTGCTATTGAATGGGGAAAATAGACACATATGTAAATTATTATATTCAGATTGTGTTCTGCTTTTGAATAAAAATGTTTTATAGAAAGCTTGAAGAAATTTTGGGGAGAGTTAAGCTATTGGTAATAACTTAAAGGATCAATTATTGTACATAATTGAAAAATATCTTCTTCAGAATACTGTGGGGTTCTATGGAAAACCCACTGTCTAATCAAGCAAGGCCTCAGGGCTCAGGAAGCAGAACTACATTCCCTATAGCACTGAACACAGTAGGGAAGGGTCACATATTGGTAGAATATTCTGTATATTGTTTTCTTCCTCACAGTTTTAGTCTAAGCTTGTGGTTCCAGTATAATGAGTAATATCACCCACTTTCGATTTCAAAATGTCCTGATTTGGGAAAAATAATTTTGTTGCTATGATTGAAGGCCAGGATTTGGTAAGGTAGGAGAGAATGTAGGGGGAGGGAAGCTAGAAAATTACAGGAGTCTTTGTGGTGCCCAATGATTTCTTTCCAAGATCTTATAAGTTCATGACAGTTTCATGAAATTATAAGTGTGACTGGAATTTTTTTTTTTGAAAAGAACAAATGGGATAAAACCACTATTCTAGTTGGAATGGAATCATTCCAAGATGTCAGTGGACAGAAGATCACAATCCAGGGGACAATGAGACAGTAATTTTGGAAATTCATGGGGAAGAGATTAGATTTTACAGCTGTGAAATTGAAGTTCAGCTAATGCCCAACTAGTAAGGAGCTTCCAAGTCCCATTAGTGTGGAAGGGATGAAACTAATCTGAGATTATTTTTTTCTTTCCTTTTACTAACCGTTTCCAGTTTTTCTGTTTAATATTGGCTTCAAGCTCTTTTCTCTTCCTTTTAGTATTTTATTTCCCTTATCTTAAATAGGGCTTCTCTTTGATCTTGTTACACAACTTTAGTTGACATTTTTTACATCTGGTTACTTTATTTTAGCTCTTTTGGGAGAGGGTAGGTGGGGAACTTTACAGATTATCACATTGCCTCCTTCTCAGGAAAGTCTCCAAGTTTGTTTTTAGAAGAGGCCTGGTGGTGAGCTCTTGGAAACTCATCTATCCTTCATTTATAAAACATTTATTTGTATTAAAGGTATGTCAAAGAGTTTTAATTGCCATGTACATCCAAGGTTCAAATATCCAGTAGGGGAATCTAACACCATCTTAGATATGTAAACAAAGGCTTTTTAGAGGAAAAATAATCAGGATATCTCATGTTTCTACTTAGATCTCTCCTTTAACGTGATCCAGGGTAAAACTTTGAAGAATGGAAAAATCTGCTTTTGGAAAAAAAATCTGTTATCCCTAGCAAGTTATTTTAACCTGTGAGTTTCATTTGCTCAACTGTATAATGAGTATGATAATAATAATAATATCTATTATAGTAAAGGAGATAGTTTCAATAGCATACAATTGCTGATTCAGCTACTCTTGACTTAACAAAAATAGCAATTTCACCTAACATAACACATGAACCAGTTTAGATCATCAATCAGTAAAAGTTCACTTTTTTTAGCCTGCCCTCTATCTATCTAATAGCCCAGTAATCTCCTGCTCTTCTACTCCCTTCTTTCAAAACTCAGAAATAAAAGATTGTTCATCTAAAAATCATGATTCATTTGCCACATTATTTGCAAAATTTTTATGATAAAAATTAAGGTATTTTCTGTAGAAAATAAGGAAAACATGCAAATTTTATTTATTTATTTTTTATTTTTGCGGTACCAGGGATTGAACCTAGGGGCGTTCTACCTCCGTGCTACACCCCGGGCCCTATTTTTTATACTTTATTTTGAAACCGGGTCTCACAAAGTTGCGGAGGGCCTCACTAGGTAGAGAGAGAGAGAGAGACAGGGAGAGAGAGAGAGAGAAAGAGAGAGCTGAGGCTGGCCGCGAACCAGGATCCTCCGGTCTCTGCCTCCCAAAGTACTGGGATTACAAGCATGCGCCACCACACCCGGCCAAATTTTAAAAAATACTAACAACCTTTCATCCATCAGTCCCCCTCAAATTATTACTAATATTTTACCTAAACTTTCATATATATAAAGGGATATAGAAATTAAATTTCCAAATATATACAGAGAGAAGATAATTTTCATTTCTTTTTCAGAATAAGTTTCTCATATAGCTATGATTTAACTTAATATTTTACAAATTTTTTAAGCAATTACATGATATTCCATTTTAAGTGGAATATCAATCCTCTGAATATTTGTGGGATATTTTTTCTCTTAGAAAGATTTTTGACAAACATTTTAATAAAGTGAATTTCTGTGCAAAATTATTAAAGATAGAAATTCTTGATTAAAAGTTATCCAAATTTTAATAGTTTTCATAATTTAACAAATTGCTCTTCAGAATTTGGTTGCACCAATTTACAAACCCAAGGTCAGTTTACACAATTGTTCATTTCCCCATACCAGAGGTTCTCAAACATTCTAGTCTCAGACCCCTGCACACTCTTAGAAATGGTTGAGGCTCCCAAAGAGCTTTGCTTTTGTATTATGTATAAATTAGTATTTATTATATTATAAAGTTGAAAGTTTATGTTTATAAAATAAAAATAATCAACTTAAACTAATTAAAATAACAGCTATATTTTCCAAACCCCCAAATATTGAAAGGAGTAGCTTTGTTTTTCATTTTGCAAGTCTCTTTTATATCTAGACAAACAAAGACAGCTGTATTCTCATATATATTTCTACAAGTCAATCTGCTTTTGGCTGAAATATGTGAAGAAAGTCCTGACTCACACAGACAAGTAGCTGGAAAAGGGATAGATTTTAATGAACTTTTCATGTAATTGCAGATACACCTTGATACTACTCAAATCTCAACAAGTGGTAATTTCCTAAAGGTTGGGTGCAATTTGGAATCTGCAGTGAATGCTTTGTACCCTGTTGTGTGAAAATCTTTTGTACCCTGCACCTGAATGTATCTCTTACTCATTCAGGATTGTGTAAAATCATATGTTGGCCATTCGAAAAAATTTGTTTTTTGGAATTATACCAGTATTCCAATCTTTGACACATTTCATTATATAATATCAAAAAATCACATTTATTAATGCCACCTTCAATCTCATCAGAAGTACCGGGGAGCTGTCATGACATGGTCTCTTGAAAGCTTTAATTTTATCATTGGCTGAAAATACTGTCAGTTGTTTTCCTAGAAGCCACAGGCTCCCTTCATTTATTTTCAAGAGAATGTTTGCAAATATCCAACCCTGAATACCCACGTATGTCTGTCTTTCTTTTAAGTAAAGATGGCGGTCTTGGAACACAGGAGGCTGGTTCAGCTGGTGTCTCCCAACAGTCACACAAGAGACAACCATCACACTGTGGTGAACAGCAGAGGTACCTTAAACATTCTTTCCCCTTCATCACACAGAATGTTAAAAAGACTTGTACACAGAGGTCGAGATTTAATAAAATTAGTATTTTTTTTCCATTTTGCCAAAGATTTTCCTAAATAAAACTGGCTTTTTTTCCCACTTCAAGAAAATAATAGTGAAGAATATATATTTCTGCTGGGCGTGGTGGCACACGCTTGTAATCCCAGTACTTGGGAGGTGGAGACTGGAGGATACGGGTTCGTGGCCAGCCTCAGCTACTTAGTGAGGCCCTCTGCAACTTCGTGAGACCCTGTTTCAAAATAAAGGATAAAAAATAGGGCCGGGGGTGTAGCTCGGAGGTAGAACGCCCCTGGGTTCAATTCCCGGTACTGCAAAAAAAAAAAAAAAAAGAATATATATTTCTACTAGTACAGTTGGTTTTTACTGTCCTAATTTGTGCTAAGGCACCATTGCTCAATCAATCTGAGTGCCAACACAGTGAATGGGCAAATAGTGTCTTAGTATTACTATGAAAATAGTTTTGCCTCCTGGCCCCCTAAGAAGGAAAGAGTGGCTCTTGCTATTCTATTATCGTTATGGTGGTTGTAAGTATTCTTCCTAGTCTCCCTTCAATGAGTTGGAACAGGATGGATTCAAGAAGTTTTTTCTCCTTCTTCTCCCCCGGCAATAATTGTTATTTAATTCCATTTACTAATACTCAAAACAAAACAAAACAAACTTCTCAATTGACAACACAAAGACATGAAAAAGACACAGGTTCTCAGATTCGAAGAGGAGCAGGAGATATGGTAAATACACATTGACTTGTTTTTCTTAAAAAATGTTATTTATGTGTTTAAAGTACAAATTAATTTGGTAAAGAACATCTCATGCCTGCTTTATTTCCATATCCCTCAGACTGAGAATGGGATGCCCATCAATTAATTCATTTAGAGAGCCATACGCCACAAGAAATAAATTATTTGTCCTCCGGAGCCTGTCACAGGGGATTTTTTTTAAACCATTAAACAGCAAGACAACTGTTCATCTTAGAAAGAAGAAAGGCCATTCCTCCTCCTCTTCTGATAGCTTCTTAGTAATAGTGACATTCACTACGTATATCATAAAACAAGTTCACATACAAATGGTTTAGCCTCCTTGACCCTCACTTTCTGCAAATATGAAGTTGGATTAATAGTACACTTCATGAGTGTTTATTAAGATAATGCATATGAAGTGCTTAATATTTTGTTTGGCTCCTAGTAAGTTCTCAGCAACTGGTCATGGGGTGGTGGTGGCAGTTGTAGTGGTGATAGCAGTAGTAGGACCAATGTAATAGTGACAGCTGCAGGAGATGTTTTAGGAATTACTAACTGAGGCCTGGCAAAGTTAAAGAACTTTTTTATGATCCAGAAAGGGAGAGATGAAGGTGGTCTTCGGACCCAGGTTATTTTCAGCCCATAATCAAATTCCCCCCTCTATACCACGTCTGTACTTCTGAGGCTCTCAGAAAATGTTTTTTTTTTTTTTTTTTTTTTTTTGCTGGGCGTGGTGGCGCATGCTTGTAATCCCAGTACTTTGGGAGGCGGAGACCGGAGGATCCCGGTTCGCAGCCAGCCTCAGCTCTCTCTCTCTGTCTCTCCCTGTCTCTCTCTCTCTCTACTTAGTGAGGCCCTCCGCAACTTTGTGAGACCCGGTTTCAAAATAAAGTATAAAAATAAAATAGGGCTGGAGGTGTAGTGCGGAGGTAGAACGCCCTTGGGTTCAATCCCTGATACTGCAAAAAAAAAAAAAAAAAGAAATGGCGCACTTACACCTAAGACCAGGACAGTGAAGGGTTTACAGCAAAGCTGAGTCTAAATCCAGCTTTCCATGTCCTACATATGTGACTTTGGGTAACCGGGATAATTTCTAAAATGTTACTACTTGCTTAATTGAATTGTGAAGATTATTATATGAGGCAGCAGCTGGAAACAGCTTAGCACAATGCCAGGCACACAGTGAATGGTCAATAAATATCTCTTTGATGATTAACTTGTAGAAACCTTTGCTCTTTTGGGTCTTTATTTCTAGTCTCCTAGACTAAATAGCATTACTGATTCCCTCCCTGTTCTGTTCCCAGACACATCACAGAATTAGAAGAATTTCCAAAACTCCAGTCTATACCTAGACAGAATTTTCTATAACCCTCTTTCTGCTTTGAGCTCCTAAAACTATTTCATAGAAAAATGACCTTATTTTTAAATAGAAGGGGCAATTGAAAATCAGTGAACGGACCTACCCCCTAATGATTTTTTTCTCAGACATAATTATAATAATTAGCATTATAAAGTGCTAATTATCTTTGGACACAGAGGACCTGCACACCAGAGACAGAGGTCCGCATTAAGTAAAGCGGATTTCACTTTCTTCAGTTATGAGATTTCTCTTTTCTCCTCTTTGTAATGATGCAAAGGTATTTAGTCCAACAAGCCTCATTTTAAAACTTTTTCCAGTTCAGGGAACTGTCTGCTGTCCAGCCAGACTCCATATTGAGTTTATGAATCTGCAAAGGAAATGTTTGCATTTTTTCTTTGTATATCCTCATCACTTTTTGTGAGATGACTGTCTTGTAGTTCTTGGCTAACACCTAGAACCTGGCTAGACTCACAAACTGTAACAATCATGAGTTTCTCGGAAATGGAAAGTCATTCCTATTAACAAATGGACAAATATTCATCCTCCTCTGAGTCCTGAGTTCTGGAAACTCTAGTGGGGTCATTGTCAGATTGGCTAGGTATACCGGGCAGAAACTCAGTATGTGTAGAATTTTGAATTAAACAAAACTTAAGGAGCCTCTATTCCAACCATTTAATGTTACAGAGAAGAAACCAAGGCACAGAACTATTGAATAAGAGGACCAGAATTAAAAATTGGAACTTGCAATACGCTCAAAGTAATTTTTATTACACTGCATTGGACTCTAATTCAGAGAGGTTTTTATTAAGTCAAGTCAGGGTCATGCTTCAAAATATAGAAAAATTTAGGCTAAGGAATTTAGCATTGGCATGAGGCCATGGAGTGTATAACTCTGGGCTTCTCTTTACTTCTTTTGTCAGCAACAGAATAATTACTATTATCTATTCTTTACCATCATAACCCAAAAACACTGGATACCGAGGCAGAGTATAGGACAGAGTATTCGTGATCCTGAGCTGTAAGAGCCATAGACATATTAGGATAAATTTCTCGATCCCCATTCAGGGTAAGGACCTGTTTCTAGAGATGCCCAGTCATCCACTTGGCGGGGGGTTGGGGGTAGCTCACTCCCAGAGAGCTCTGTTCAATTAATTGGAAGTGCTCACCTGAGTTAGGTAAAAAAAAAAAAATGTCCATTCCACAGACCTATTCCATATTGAAGCAAAAGCAAGACTTTAAATAGGTCTCAACTATTTAAAAATCTATTAAAAACGATCTTCAAATGCTAACACAATCCTCTTCATTTTTCTCTAAGTCAGTGTTTCTCCAACATCAGCTGTCTCAGATCCTCTGGAGGGCTTGTGAAAACAGACTCAACCCCAGAGTGTGGGATTCAGTAAGTCCGGGCTGGTACCTGAGAATTAGCATTTCCAACACATTCCCAGGTGCTGCTGCGGTTGCTGGTTCTAGAACCACACTTCGCGACCCGCAGTGCTAAGCTGGTCAATCCTTGCCATTATACCTTGAATATGGCCTCCCGAGGCATGCTGCCTTCCCAATCTGATGCTTTTCCGTTTATCCTTTTTTGAATGCTTTAGAAATTTTGCTGTTATATTTTTTCTAACTTTTTTACATTTGTTCAGACTTTCCTTAGTGGGCATATATGACTTTTCTACTCGAGGAAAAAGAGCATATTTTTTCTTTAAAGTATCATTAAATAAGAGTGTATTTAGCAATATAATACAAGATGACTAAAGAGAATCCATGTTATTATTATGTTTTCAGAGCCTGTATACAAATTATTTGAACTAGAATGCACTTGCTAAGTAAATCATTTCTATTTCCATCACTGAACAGTGAATACTATAGTGATTGGGGAAAAATATGTGGGTTTTCTTTTTTTAATTTTTTGGTGTTGGCTTTATTTTCACATTCTAAAGTTTATGGCAATATGAAAAGTCCTAAATCAGTAAGTGTAAGACATGAATTTTGAAATCCAGAGATCTAGATTTCATGGACACTGTGATGTGTTTTGACTGACTGCCTTTTGACAACTTGTCAGTTTTCTTATTTCTAAATAGCAATAAAATAATAACGGCTGCCCTTTATATTCCATACAGAAGTCAGGGACAAACACAATATCACTGTATATCCATAAAAGCTTTGTAGATTTTATTATCTCTAATATTCATGCACATATCGCTTTCATCTTTCATCTGAAATTTCACTGTATGAAAAGAAAAAGATGATGTAAGAGTTCATTTTCTTCTATGTGTTTGCAGGCATAAGACCTCCATGAATGGAGTACCTGGCCGATATGGTGTCTCCTAACCGCCAGGTAAACCAAGTCAGTTATTATATGCTGTCTCCAGAGAAGTATTTAGCTCTTGAAAACACGCGGTGTGTGTCTTTGGGCTCCTGTGATCAGATGACGAGGGTAAGTTCCCCTTAGAGGCCACACATAGCACCCGTAATTGTACCCACATTTTAAATCTGCATCCTTCATTGAGGAAGAATGACAATGGTTTAAATATTCCTTCATAACAGGGGGTGGGGATGCAACTGTGCATATGTGCGCCCAGTGAGAAGCTGGGGAGGCACATTCTACTTAGACCCTCTATGAAGGTGACCCACGGGTGGAGCTTCAGTTTAATAACTCTTCAGACAAGTCTTGATGGCAGATTTTGGAGCATAGGGCTGAGCATAGGGCTGAGGTTGGTTTTCACCACTATCTGGAGACTTGTACTCACCATTGTAAACAGAAACGTCAGTTGGGTCAACTGAATAGTCAGTCCTTCATGAGTGTCTTACAGTCTGGGTCATGTGACTCTCCAGGTAATGGCTCTGGAAAGGTCTACCACTCATTTTGGGGTGACTCTCTTTTATTCTGTTATTTATTCCCTTTTATTCTTTTATTTTTTTCACTAAAATGATACTAAATAAATATGCTGTACTAGTAATATTTGGACTTTATAGTTTTAGGCAAAGATACACTCACCAATTTACTACACAGGAGTTTTCCATCAGAGAACCTCATGTGGCTGTGACTGGATTGCACCTTGCTTGGATGAACCCCAAATGTGTATGCCAGTGAGGAGGTCCAGGGGGCCACTTGTGCATCTGTGTGTGTGTGTGTGTGTGTGTGTGTGTGTGTGTGTGTGTGCATGTGTGTGTGTGTGCACACTATTTCCGTGTGTATGGAAAGGCTCTCTTGCTTCATCTTTACTTTGAATTAAAAGTTGTTTTCTGTGTTATAACTTATTTTTCAGTTTAGTCTGAGTTCAAGAAAACTCTAAGTCCACAAAAGAGTAAAAGCAATTTTGTGAATAAAATGATGCAAGAAGAAAAATGTGTTTTCCAAAGGGCATCCCTTCTCCACCCTCCTCCTCCTCCTCCTCCTCCTCCTCCTCCTCCTCCTTCTTCTTCTTCTCTCTCTCTCTCTCTCTCTCTCTCTCTCTCTCCCTCTCTCTCTCTCTGCCTCTCTCTCTCTGCCTCTCTCTGTAGTACTGGGGATTGAACCTAGGGGAGTTCTACCTCTGAGCTACAGCCCCAGTCCTTTTTATTTTACTTTTTAATTTTTTAAAACAGGGTCTTGCTAAGTTACCACACACTAGCCTCAAACTTGAGATCCTCCTGTCTCAGCCTCCAAAGCACTGGGACCCACCACCTTCTATTAAGCTTTTCTTCCTCCTATACTGAGCTATAAGCTTTTAATTTATTACATTTTAAGTATACTTGTTAACCTTCAAGTTATTCTTTGTTACTTACATAAGCTTGCTTTCATTGTTCAATTAATCTTTTATAATTGTTATATTTTGATATATATTGATAATTAATATGTCTATAATTCATTCAATATCTTCTGGATATAATGGGTTGGAATGGAACATGTCATAATATTTATATCTAAAAGAAAATTTTTTATTTTTTGATTTAAAAACATTCTCTTGGGGATAGAATTTTCAGGAATAAATGAAAGGCAGTTAGCCAGGCGTATTGTATATATTTTATTTTATTTATTCTTTTTATTTCTATTTTGGAGAGGGAGGGGGGATATTGTATCTATTTTAAAACTCACCACAGGAGGATGCAACAATTTACCCAGGCAGAAAAGTGGAACTTTGAACCTCAGTTGCCTGATTCCTGGGAAGAATCTTTCGATTCTCTCTCTTTTTTTTTTTTTCTCCTTTGATATCTGGGCTGGAGTCTTACTCCCTCAGTCTCCAGGTCAGACATCTGACACCTACCTGATACTCAGCTCTTTCAAAGAGGCTGGCTAGATCAACTGCTGTCTCAGACAGACTGCCTTTAAATGTATTTTCAGCGCATCTTCAGACAGTTACTTTCCCTCTGTTCAATTTTGCTCATCTTCTTACTTAACTTTTCAAGTGCTACTATTTCCTTTTTAAATGTAGTATTGAGAAGTGCAAACATTATTGGAAGAGAGAGTCTTACTAGCATAATTGTGCATTATCTTCCTTTTATATTGCAGATGGAAAACATCAAATCTAGGGGGAATAGAAATCTGCTCAATCAGATATTGATAGTACCATTTCCTTTAAAAATACTTACCTGCGGAGAAGAAGAATACAGATTTTCTTTTGGAAGCAGCGACTTTCTGTCATTTTTTAAAAGAGTCAAATGGCATAGGGAATTAGAATTCTGCCTCTGAGAGTCGGACTTCTCCTGGCGACGCTGCCCCTTCCCTCTTGCAATTTGATATTTTAGTGAATGATTTGGGTGGGATGGGGGAGGAGTGCTCCTATAGGAAAGTATATCACAACCTGTTTCTCTCTCTGTTACCAATTCTACTAATAAGATCTTTAGGTCCTCCTTCCCTCCCTTCCTTTCTCCCTCCCTCCCTCCCTCCCTCCCTCTCTTTCTTCCTTTCTTTCTTCTGTCTTTCTTTTTGGTATTGGGGATTAAATCCAGATACACCCCCAGCCCTTTTCTAAAAAAATTTTTTTTGAAACAGGGTCTCGCTAAGTTGCTAGGGGCCTCACTAAGTTGCTGAGGCTGGCCTCAAAACTGCAACCCTCCTATCTCAACCTCCCAAGTACTGGGATTACAAGTGTGCACCACTATGCCTGGCTTAGATGCTTTCTGAATAATGATAAACCACACAACTATCTTTTGACACTTTTCACGTGTCCAACCTTCACTGAGGGCAATCCACCCCAGCATCGCCCCATCTTGCTTCATATTTTGTCTTTAGGATGTAAATCCTAGGATAGGAGGGGGCTGCATTATCAAGAAGACCCAACCCCTCACCACAAACCCTATCGTGTTGGTGAGGTCCCGTCTACCATCACTGGCAGTACCACTCTCCATGCACAACTCTGGGGACTAATGCACCCCGTCTCTGGTTTCACAGTTCATGATACTTTCTATGTTTCTCCATCAGATCCTCCACCCCCATTCCGCTACCCTGCAAGTCCAGGACTGCCTTATTGTTCAATTTAACAAGCTTGAGTCTGAATTCAATCTCCTTAGCCCTGTTATACAGATGAACCCTATCCCAATGGCACCCCTGTTAGCTCACGGTATATGCAGTGTGATGTGATTGGGGGATTTCCTTGGAATATAGAAGCAGAATTACAAATGAAATCTACCTCTCTGTAGGTCCTATGCAGTTCCAGTTCAGACTAGCAGAAGTTTACCCTCGAGCTCAGGGCTCAGTGCCAGAAAATGTGCTTCGATTTGCTTTTGAAGATCTATGAAGTGTGTGTTGAAGGTGTGGAGGGCATATATTATTGTGTGATCTCTTATAACTCATCCTAATATTCCTTTGCCTTCTCTCATTACTCCAGACACTCAATTACAGAATTTGTATTCTTGATTGAAATGACTGCTATAATATCCCAAACATTCTATTTCAAATTTCTTAGATTTTACAGAATCTGATTTTCTTTCAAACACATTCATCTTCTAGAAGGGACCGTAGCTGTTTATACAAAGAGAAGACAGGGTGCCACCATGACTTGAACATAACTTCAACCGTTTATCCACCTGTTACTGATTCCAAAGTTCTTTTTCCTTTGGGCTCAGGCAAAGGTCCTCCACCTTGGCTGTGTATCTCGGTTTTTCAAAGTTATTTTATTTTATTTAATCTTGTAGTACTGGGGATTGAACCCAGGGGTATTCTACCTCTGAGCTACACCCCCAGCCCTATTTTTTACTCTTTATTTTGAAACAGGGTCTCACTAAGTTGCAGAGGGTCTCACTAAATAGCTGAGGCTGGCCTCGAACCTGTGATCCTCCTGTCTCAGCCTCCCAAGTACTGGGATTACAAGTGTGTGCCAACACATCCGGTCATAAAGTTATTTTAAAATATATTTTCCCAGACACCAACACAGTTGTGTTACATCAAGAACTCAGGATGGGACCTAAGTTTGAGCTGACTTGGAAAGAGTCACTAGAGTACTCTACTGTGTATTCAAGGTAAAAATTCATGAAGGAAGCAAGTTTTCATAAAATAAAATGTCCTTTGAAGCTTAAAATATAAACTCTCATCTAGTTGATGTTATTTGTGTTTTTAACAATATGGCACTAGGCTTGAATGCCTTCTCAGCATAGTGAGCTAGATGGTTTAATGTAGTGACTCAAGTTGTACTTGTAGTACGGAGTATAGCATTATGAGTAAGAATAATTACCTGGAGTTTTTGCCTGAGTGATATTATAGGACCCTGGTTTTATAGCTTTGTGATTTATGGCAAGTTTTTTAGCATGTCTAAGCCTCAGTTTTCTGATCCATAAATTGGAGATAATATTTACTTCCTGCGGTTGGTATATTAGTTAATGAGGAAATATGAGTGAACTCTTTTTTTTTTTTTGCAGTACCGGGGATTGAACGCAGGGGCGTTCTACCTCCGTGCTATGCCCCCAGCCCTATTTTTTATACTTTATTTTGAAACCGGGTCTCACGAAGTTGCAGAGGGCCTCACTAAGGAGAGAGAGAGAGAGAGAGAGAGGGAGAGAGAGAGAGAGAGAGAGAGGGAGAGAGAGAGAGAGAGAGTTGAGGCTGGCCGCGAACCCGGATCCTCCGGTCTCTCTGCCTCCCAAAGTACTGGGATTACAAGCGTGCGCCACCACGCCTGGCATGAGTGAACTCTTATCACAGTGTCTCACTTAAGTTCAATCCTCAATAAATGGTAGCTATTAAAGTAAGGAAATCAGGCATGTGGTAAAAAATGAGTTTAGAAAGAGACAGTGACAGAGTGTTAAAAATTGGATGACTTTGAAACTTGGAGAAGGGTTTGGTTAATAGATGGACCTAAACATGAATGGAACCCACATGGGCTTTGTCAGGAACATGAATGGTGCATTCTTTTGGCAGTAAAGTGACTTGACAAACTTTTTGGATCTTACCACAAAGAGGCCTACAAAATTTAAAATCAGGAGATGGAATAACTATGAATTTTTTGTCTTGTTGGAAAGAAGAGTCCATCCACAATAAAATAATTTACTTTGATAAAGGTAATGACTACATAGTTTTATGGGCCTCTGTAATATTTTGAATTAGGTAATTTTCAAATCAATAGCACTCTAGAAATTCTCCCTACTCCCTAAAATGTCATTCTTTGAGAAATAAAGATGTTTCTTAGTCATGCAAATATTCAACCCATAATTTTTGAGAGTTATGAACTTAAAAAGTGACGACATCTAGGGATCTGGGTTTATGAGGGTTTTAGGGAAAACTGTCTAATTTAAAAGACTTCTGATAAGAGATGACAAACTATGCCAGGCGTGGTGGTGCACTCCTATAATCCCAGTATTTGAGAGGCTGAGAGAGAAGAATCACAGGTTCGAGGCCAGCCTCAGCAACTTAGCGAGGCCCTCAGCAACTTAGTGAGACCCTGTTTCAAAATTAAATGGGGATTGGATTGTAGCTCAGACGTAGAATGCTCCTGGGTTCAATCCCCAGGAAAGAAAGAAGAAAGAAAGAGAGAGAGAGAGAGAGAGAGAGAGAGAGAGAAGAAAGAAAGGAAGGAAGGAAGGAAGGAAGGAATGATGAACTACTGGCTGAGAAATAGCTCTTATCTCACTTGTCTTCTTTCAAAGTGAACATGAGCAGCAAGGATCTGTGCTGTGTTTGTTTACCTCTTATTAGTTCTTCATGATATTGACTCCATTGTCTCTTCCTAATCCTTTCCACTCCCACCCCAAATCTTATACCTAAATCTTTTATTTAACTTTAGGGTATCTATACCCTTTCAGGCAACATTGCCCCTTGCCTGACTACTCCTAGAATTACTTATCTAGTCTAAACTCCTCACACCCTTTGCAATCTTCTTTCTATAACGGTGCTTATCAGTAATTCAGGATGCGACCCCCCAAGATGAAATCAGCTCCATTGGCCCAAACAGCTGACTCAAAAATCCCTAAAATCATTGTTGTTCCAGCCTTGACATACTGTCTTCATCAGCCCAGCCGTGTGTCCATCATAAATCCTATCAGAGTTGACTGTTTTTTCTCTAGGCTGTTTTGAAAGTCTAATTTGAATGTTAACTAGCCCAGGAACAATACCATTCAGATTTTTAACAGCAACCTCTAGACTCAGAGACAGTTCAAATGACCATACCGGGGGGGAGGGGATGAGAGTGAAAGGCTATTTCTTATTATGATTTTTAATTTACAAATTAAAAGCTCTTCAAACTCTTTTTTCAGAATTGATTTTATTTGGGGCAGTGGTGATGGATAATGAATATTGTTCTAAGTTGTAATTTTTTTTAAAAATGAAGGATGATGAAATAACTATGCCTAAATTGACACCTGATTTCAGTTGCTTAAAACTTTCACAACTATGATGAAATAAAATTTTCTGGGACATTGTTACTCTATTTATAAAGTTGTAGAATACTATGATATGTACTTGAATTACTTATAAGTTTACCTTAACTGTCAGTGCATAGAATTTATGTTAAGTTCATCTTTCTAGATGGTGAGATTTACCTTTACATATGTAGAGAAATAGATGTATTCAAGATTAGTATTATCAACTTTTTAAAAAGTATATATACTATATAATATATCATGAAGTAAGATCATAAAGAATGTCAAAGACAAAGAGAAAAACCAATGAGAGTTTTATATGATCTTTTAAATAGTCAAAATGCTATCCTAGACTTAGTGGCACTTCTAATTGACTAGCTCCTAGAATTTCATGAAAACATGATGATATATAGTCATTTTATTATTTATTTATTCATTCATTCAAAACAAATTCATTGAAGTGACTTTTTCAGACTAGATCCTCTATGTGCTGGATATAGTGAAAACATCATGAGACCAGGGGACAAAAAATGCAAATCTAGTCTTGATTCTACCACTATAGAATTGTATGACACTGAACAAATCCTTTAACTCTCTGGCATCATTAGTGAATTGTAAAAATTAAGAACCATGACTCTTGGCCGGGCGTGGTGGCGCACGCTTGTAATCCCAGTACTTTGGGAGGCAGAGACCGGAGGATCCGGGTTTGCGGCCAGCCTCAGCTCTCTCGCTCTCTCGCTGTCTCTCTCTCTCTCTCTCTCCTTAGTGAGGCCCTCCTCAACTTCGTGAGACCCGGTTTCAAAATAAAGTATAAAAAATAGGGTTGGGGGCGTAGCCTGGGTTCAATCCCCGGAACCGCAAAAAAAAAAAAAAAAAAGAACCATGACTCTTGCCTTGCTGATCTACAGAAGCTCAGAATTATTATACTTAGAGAATTTTCTTGTTAGATCAATGTTCTTCAAATTTCAGGGGTTGATACAATAATCTGTGTGGCAGACAGTATCCCAGGTGCCCCCCTGTGGTCCACTCCTCCTGGCATTCACCTCTGTGCACAGTGGCGTCTATTTGAGCATGCATGAAACCTGCGATAGGTTTCTAACCAATAATGGGGTAAAAGCAAGAGGACATACATGATTACATGTTCGTGATCACAATACTTAAGATGTAGCACATATTTTGGAAGGAGATCCTCCCTCTTGCTAGGTTTAAAGAAGCAAGTTGCATATTGTGAGCTTCCTTATGGAAAGGTTCATGTAGCAAGAAACTACAGGAGCCTCCAGCTCGTAGCCAGCAAGAAACTGGGCACTCAGTCCAGGCACCTGTAGGGAACTAAATGCTGCCAACAACCAGGTGAGCAAGGAAATGAATCCCTCCCTGGATGACACTACAGCCCTGGCTGACACAATTGCAGCCTTGTAGAGGAAGAATGAGGCTAATCTCAAGCATGGAGATGATAGACATACAGACAGACAGATAGATAGGTAGATAGATAGATGATAGATAGATAGAAAGATAGATAGATGATAGATAGATGATAGATGATAGATAGATGATAGATAGATAGATAGATAGATAGATGATAGATGATAGATAGATAGAAAGAAAGATAGCTAGATAGATGGGGGAAGGAGAAAAAAGGGGTTAATTCATTATTTGTTACCTTACAATTTTAAAAATAATTAATTTAACTGGCTTATTTCTTCTTTCTTTCTCCAGTACCCACCACCCACTCTTGGTATGCCGAAACAAATGAAATGGACGTGGTCTCATTCACACACCTACACCAATCTCTGTGGAAACTCCTGCATACCAAGAAGGCTAGTTCACATCATAGCTTCCCTCCCATTCCAAATTATAATAATCAGGATGGTTAATGATTGGGAATTTAAATTCCACTTTCTTATTTCCAATCATTATGCTAAGATCAGAGAGATAAATAAACTTTTAGCAGTGTGTAGGGAAAAGAAAAATCTTTTCAAATTTACCCAATCAAGTTATTCTGAATCCAATCTTTCCATGCCTTGCAAAATCAGTTATATCTACTTGTTTTCACAATTTCCTGATTAAATATGTCAATAGATTTTCTACTGCTCATTCTGTTATTTATCCAGAGCATTAATGAACTTCTCTACCTCCTGTGGATCCATAAATATTTCTATTTTATTATCAAAAACAACCCTTAATTGGACTAAAAATAGGATTGTAGTTCAGCAACACCTAAGTAATGTATTAACTTTTTTGGCTCCAGAGTCACCATTTATTTATTTATTCATTCCTTCATTGATATTTATTGCATGCCGACCACATGCTGACCCTTATTCCTGGTGCTCAGGATTAAGTGGTCAAAAGAGCAAGTGAGCCTGCTGCTGGCACAGGCCTTAGGTTCAGTAAGAGAGATAGCTAATAAGCAAGTCACTGTGTGCAGCAGAAACTGCTTAGGACGCTCAGTTCCACAGGAATGTAAGACAGGAAACTCCGGGACATGGTGAACAGGTGTGGGAGGGGAGGGACATGTGGCTGAGGAAGAGGGACTCAGGAAGTCCTCCTTGAAACACTCCTATCTGAATTGAGACCGGACTAAGAAGAAGGAGTCAACCCTGCAAAGATGCAGAGGAGGAATTTTCAGGCAACGGGAACAGAAGATGCGAAAGCTCAGAGGCAAAAACTTGGTATGTCTGAGGACGGTACCGAAGGCGAGTGCGATTGGAAGTAAGTACTCCTAAGGTAAGGTTGGCAATTTTTCAACTACCTATATCCCCACCCCATGAGCTTTTTTTTTTTTTTTTTTGCGGTACCAGGGATTGAACGCAGGGGCGTTCTACCTCTGCGCTACGCCCCTGGCCCTATTTTTTATACTTTATTTTGAAACCGGGTCTCACGAAGTTGCGGAGGGCCTCACTAAGTAGAGAGAGAGAGAGAGAAAGAGAGAGGGAGAGAGACAAAGAGAGAGAGAGAGAGAGAGAGAGAGAGAGAGAGAGAGAACGCACGCGCGCGTGCGCATGCGCGAGCTGAGGCTGGCCGCAAACCTGGATCCTCCGGTCTCCGCCTCCCAAAGTACTGGGATTACAAGCATGTGCCACCATGCCCGGCTCCATGAGCTTTTTTAAAAAAAAAATTATTATAGCTGGGCATGGTTGCACATGCCTGTAATCCCAGAATTTGGGAGGCTGAGACAGGAGGATCCCAGGTTTGAGATCAGTCTCAGTAATGTAGCCAGACTCTCAGCAACCTAGTGAAAGCCTAATTCAAAATAAAAATAAAATGGGCCGGGCGCGGTGGCACACACTTGTAATCCCAGTACTTGGGAGGTTGAGACCGGAGGATCCAGGTTCGTGGCCAGCCTCAGCTACTTAGTGAGGCCCTCTGCAACTTAGTGAGACCCTGTTTCAAAAATAAAGAATAAAAAACAGAGCTGGGGGTGTAACTCGGAGGTAGAATGCCCCTGGGTTCAATCCCCAGTACCGCAAAAATAAATAAATAAATAAATAAAAATAAAATAGGGCGGGGGGCTGTAGCTCAGAGGTAGAATGCCTCTGGGTTCAGTCTCTAGTACCAAAAGATTTAATTTTTTTATTGTTTTATTCTTTATACAATTATGGTGGGTTTCATCGTGGCATATTCCTATATACATAATTTTTGGGCTCTCCACCCAGTGCCATGAAAGGGCCTGGTGGACTAGCAGAAGCCTGCTCTAGAGTACCGGGCCTCTTCCACGTGGCAGTGACTCAGCATATCAATGGCAAAGATGGCGCTGGCGGACCCCTCAGAGGGAGGTCCCGCGGATAGCCCCACCTAACCTCAGGAGGGCTATGATAGGCAGTTACCTCCTTCCGTGCTCACGGACAACAGGTACCTCCACCTATGATAAGTTACAGGCGGGCGTGGTGACCCGACCGTCCTGTCGCTTGCCATTGGGCCCACCCTATCGCTCTGGAATTTCCTTTATGGCCTTTACTTTAAAAGTGCGATTGTCTTTCTAATAAACGAGATCTTGCTTGACTTGGTGCTGTTTGTTCGGGCCGCGACACTCGCCTCCCTGCCCAGTTCGTGCCACTCTCGGGCTGGACCCCGAGACATAATAACATAATCTGACCGACTGCCTATCTTTAATAACAATGGCTAAAAGGTACTGAGTATGTGCCAAACACCAAGTCCATTCATTGTCTCAATAATTCTCAAAAACATCCCTTGAGGAAGCCAACTTTTACTATTTCCATTTTACAGTGGAGCAAATTGACATCCAGAGTAGTGAGCTGCTGAAGGATGCTCAGCCAGTAAGCAGACCCAGGCAAACCGAACCAAGACCAAGCCCTTAACTGGTAGGTGACTTTACCAGCCTGACAGCTTTTCTATTGATTTCTTAAACTATGTGTTATCTTTGCACATACTTCAGCTACTTTTGTGTGTGAGTGTATGCGTATGTGTGTGCGTAGTGCTGGGGATTGAACCAGGAACATTCTACCTCTGAGCTACACTTCAGTCCTATTTTGTTTTATTTTTTATTGTTTTATTTTTGGTACTGGGGATGAAACCCAGGGACATTCTACCTCCAAGCTATAACCCCAGCCATTTAATTTTTTTTAAATTTTGAAACAGGGTCTTGCTAAGTTGCTAAATTGCTAAGGCCTCAAAACTGTGATCCTCCTTTCTCAGCCTTCCAAGTACTAGGATTACAGGCATGCACCACCACTCCGGGCTCTGAATTTAGCTACTTTTGCTCTGGGACTACCACATACCGAACCTTCAATACCTGGACAATATCGTATCTACCAGGTAGGAGGCAATGAAGTACTGGGGATTGTTCAACACTAACCCCTGTCCTTTTCCAAGAACCCTTTGGTTTATGGCATTTGTTGATTTCCATGGGGTCAGTTCTCCCACAATGGCTTATTTCAAGCTAAGGAGTGATCTGCCAAGCATGCAGTTGAGAAGAAATGAGACCCTTCAGTTCTTGTGAGCAGTATGAAATGGCTTCAATACACCGCCGCGAAAAGATAACCAATAAATACTCATTTGAAAGAAGAATCTACCACCAGAGAATGGTTTGGAAATCAAGAATGTTGAAAATCAAGAATCACAAAGACTAAAACAAAATGCATTGTTTTACTCTCTCCACCCTCTAAATTTACTAGTAGAGAGAAAAGCAGTATGCACCACATTGAATAAAGAAAGAAAGAAAGAAAGAAAGAAAGGAAGGAAGGCTGCATCTGCCCTGATTTGTGCCAAGGCGATTTCTACCCTTGCCGCCTGAAATGTTTTGCAACTGTGTGCTGGCTGAAAAGTGAATCCGCTTGAACATAGTGTACACACATCAGAGAGGCACAGCACCTTAGGTACCCATATAAGTTCAGGATGATTTTGCTAATTGAGAATTTAAGAGACTCAGCCCTTGAATACGGCACCGAAGGAATTGTTTTACAACATGGAAGCCGTTAGACAACATGGACCTTCTAAGGAGGAGCGGGAGGCTTTGCAGTGGGGGTGGGAAGCTGCCTTCCCAGCGTCAATTCCAGGATGGAATCACCAACTAATAATTCATGGCAGAGGGGCAACAGATGCTGTGGTGATGGAGAGGGAGTTGGAGCAGGTAAGCCGCGGAACCTCCGTGAGTTACGGCACCTCATTGCCATTATAAAACATCTTTATGGAGAGGGAAAACGCAATATTTTGGTAGAAGGAGATGAAGTAGGTAGTCTAGATTGCTCACTTATGGTAGAGTGTGCAATTTTACACCTGGGATATGCCCGTCTGCTCTGCGTCTTCCCCGACTCACAGCCTATCCGGAGCAGACACTGAGTATACATAGTTTAACCCACAAAGCAATCAAAGTGCCTAAGTAGAACTTGGGAAATGGAGGGGTTTGTGAACAGGAAGCCTTTATTTTTTACAAAAAGTTCTCAAATGCCATCCTTTCCCTCTTTTTTTTTTTTTTTTGTACTAGGGATTGAACCCAGGGGCATTATACCTCCAAGCTATACCCCCAGTCATTTTTATTTTTATCTTTATTTTTATGTCTTTGTTTTTGTTTTGAAACAGGCTCTCGCTAGGTTGCTGAAAGTCTCACTAAATTTCTGAGGCTGCCCTCGAACTTGTGATCCTCCTGCCTCAGCCTCCCAAGTATAAGAATTACAGGCATGCACCACCAAGCCTGGCTCTCTCCATCCTGTTTTAGAAAGTTAATTTGATTTGTGCCACCTTTGGAAAGCTGTGCCAGTGGTCATTGTGGGTGTAGTCTCTGGATGGTTAGATTAATTCACCTGCATAAAATATATGCACTTTTTAAACAGTGAGCGCTTGGGAGTTGCTGCCATTTTCTTAGGGAAGTCTTAATTCTAAGAAGAGATCACTGGAGTCAGATACAGCCGCCTAGTGCCTTCAGAGCATTCAGGCTTGCAGCGAATGTCTGCTCTGCTTAACCAATGTCACAGCCACAGAGAAGAATGGCTTATAAAGTCATGAGAGAGAGGCAGACACATTCAATCTGAATTTTTAGAGCTGAAAAGGATTGCACCGTGCAAAGCCTTCAATAACAGCAATGTGTGAGGAGGTACTATTCCCCCCTCACCCCACCCTTGGAGCGAGAGAAGAAAATGTATATGTTCTCCAAACAAAACTTTCGATCAAGTGTTTCTGTTATTTTTTATTCTTTCTAATGAAAGAAAAAGAAGACTTGGACCCTTTATTTGCTTGGCAAATGAGAATATCAGAATATGAAAATAACATGAAGATGTTTTATATCTTTCCAAGGACAGAAAACTCAGAGAATGGAGATGGGACCCAAAGCGCTTTGCTGGAGATATACAATTTTTTTTTTTTTTGCGGTACCGGGAATTGAACCCAGGGGTGTTCTACCTCCGCACTACACCCCTGGCCCTCCCTATTTTTTATACTTTATTTTGAAACCGGGTCTCACGAAGTTGCGGAGGGCCTCACTAGGTAGAGAGAGAGAGACAGGGAGAGAGAGAGAGAGAGAGAGAGAGAGAGCGCGAGAGCTGAGGCTGGCCGCGAACCCGGGTCCTCCGGTCTCCGCCTCCCAAAGTACTGGGATTACAAGCGTGCACCACCACGCCTGGCCACAATGTTTTTAAATCTCTGTTTTGCACCCTCTCATTTCAGTCAAAAAGAATATAATTTTTCTAAGCAAACACGTAAGGCAGAATTCATTTGTTTAATTTTTATTAAATAGGTTTCCTGAAATGTTCCTTTAAAATATTTTCAATTTCAATCCAATGTCAAGGGGTTTTTAAAATATAAGGTGAAGTCATCAATGTCATGCCTTCAGTGACATAACCCTGGAATGTCATTATTTTTCTTCTTATAAAACACCATAAAAATATCGAAGTAATTCCTTGTAAGGTGGTCTCCTAGCATCTATGTCTGGAAAAAAAAAATGTTCCAAGGGATACTTTGAGTTGGTAAGCATTGCTGATAAGTCTTCTTTATTTGTTATTGTCTTTTAAAAAACATGAAAATGTCTTTCCTATTTGGGGTTGTTTTCAGGAAATATGGACTCTTTTCTCTCTCTCTCACTACCTCCTGGCTACAGTCACTTTCTATGCTATTTGTGTATCTACATTATTCATGCTTACAAGCCCAGCTGTAAAATAAAAATAGAGTGAATGAATGAGTTCTAAGGATCAACATAAAAATACGGCCTGAACGCCAGCCAAACCTTGAATCTAACTTCTTTTAACAGAGTTTACCACGTCCTTTTCCACGGAAAATTCTATTAGGCAATCTACTTCTATTTTGAAAACCTTTTCATCTGAAATTATGCTCGATGTCCAAGACTCTTAATTAAAAGGATAAAGTCAACAGTATTCCATGTCTGCTGTGTATCCCTGTAAGAAGACCTGCGAAGTTTTAATATAAATAAAAAATGAAGAAAAGTGTTTTGGTTTCATTGGTCTAATCCTGAAATTCAGAACTCTTTATTTTTGTGTGCATGTTTATTTACTCACTGGTGTGAAAATTGTGTGTGTGTGTGTGTGTGTGTGTGTGTGTGTTTAAGCTTTAAAAAATATTATTATAGAATGGCCCCAACTTTGTAAGGCTGATATTCTGAGAGGCTCGGTCTTCAGAGACTACCTAAAGCTGGTTGCTGCGGCTTCTGATGCTGGTAAATTGAAAAGCAAAACACGACCAATGCATTGAAAAAAAGCCTGGTCAAGTTTACATCAGACTTCATTGTTCCTGCGATAATGCACTTCTTTCCACATATAATAGTGATGGATCTGGTGATCTCTCTCACTTAGGAGGGGAAAAAAATTCTAAACTCATTTTATCAGCTCCAGAGAGTTTCATGAGTATCAAACAGAGACTTATATATGTGGCAGCACTCAACACTGGGACTAAGAGATCTCTCAGCCTGGGATGAGAAACATATAGTTTGCTGGCAATTTAAGCCTTTTGTAAATTCTCCTCTCAAGCTGATGAACCCCAACCTGCAGCTTCCTAGCTTTCTGCCGTCAATTGTAGTGAAATCATTGTCAATTAATCAACTGGAAGAGCAAACACCTGCCCAATTTATTATTATTTTTTTACAAGTAATTAGGGGGTCCAATAAAGCAGCAGGGGTAGATACATTTGCAGGTAAAAGCATGTGTCAAAACCTGCATGTTTCTAAGCAATCTCACACTGCAGAAAGAGAGAGAAAGAGAGGGAGAATGTATCTCTTCCAACAACAAAAAGCCACAAAAATTTTTTTTCTGAAATGTGAAACAAAGAAGCTTGTCGAGCTACAATCTTTATTGCCTAGGATTCTAGCACCTGCAAGCGTATGTAAGATGTTCAAGGCAGCACTTGTGAGAGATATATGTAGGTCACCGCTATGCAGGTAGCGTAGGTGCTGCCAGCCTCAGTATGGACCATGAGGTATAGAAACCTGCCGGTTTTGTGTCTATTTAGTCAGCCAGATGACAGAGATGGACTCTAAACTCTGTCTCTTCTCCACCAAAAGAGAGGGAGAGAAAGAAGCAGCCGGGTGGCAGAAGCCCATGTACACTTGCACAAAACAGGTGGTGTTCTACTTAGGATGCCATATTTGCTATTTAGGGTTCCTGTGATCTCTGGAAGGATGGGTAAGCTATAGGGTGCGTAGGATGAAGCGACACAAAGCATCCATAGCACTGCGAGCCTACAGGCTCCGTGCGACCTGGCACTCCGAACGCCGAGATGGGTTATCTCAGCAAGCCTGCTACAGCGTCTCTGTGAAATTTGGGTTACCACATTTAGCTGTGGGATTACAGCGCATAATACCACAGATAGGAGATAATGCCTTGGGCGTGTGGCTGGGGCAATGTAAGCCTCGCAGGACTAATTATGGTAGCTTGGGGGGTCTGGGGAGATGGAGGTGAGGCAGGACGTGAAATGGGTCACACGACCTGGCTTGTGGCTTGCTGAGGGCTGGCATGGCATACTCTATCCCACAGCCTGTCCCCCCACCTACACTGACAAACCAAAACAAAGCCATCAAATGTCATTCTGTGCCTCCATCCTTCTTCTTTTTGAGACAGACAGCAAATAAACCAGAGAATGTTTTCCTCAATAGGAGTCCAATAGCACATAATAAGGCAGGACCCCTCCCCCTTTGGCTTTTAACTGTCCTTCTCGAGGCTGAAATAAGAGTTTGGAATGTTCTCTCTGAAGGTACCATATTAATTTTTCTTTAACAATTCAGTTCATATTGCTTCTGCTGGCCAGAAACTCTCAAGATCCTTATGAAACAAGTTACCACCTTTGTTTCTTCCCATTGGAGTTAGCTGCATTTCTCGCTGTCTTTCTATTCAACAACTTCTCCAACACTTGGACAAGTCCTGGATCAATCGGGTAGAACCCGGGATAACACTGAATTGCAACGCTACTTCTTACTCCTCCAGCTGTCTCAAAGTTTGATCACATTTCCCATCTCCCAATGTTCCCTTCTGATTTACAGTTGAATATTCTATCAACTCATAAGGGTCTTTCACTTGTCTCTCAATTTTCTTGTAAGAAAAAAGTGGCTTATCCTAGTCTTTGCCCTATTCATATAGAACTGGGTTGTCATGAAGCTCAAATGTAAAAAGGTGTTTCTCACATGTAATTGAAGTGTTTTCAATGTGTCTCTGTATTGAGATCTCTCTTCTCTTTCTTCCAGGTGCAATTCTACTTGATCTTGAGAAAATGTACCACAATAATATTCATAGACATAAGATAAGTTGTCCAGAATGTCTTAAACTATCGTCTAGGCAGCACTACATGTGGTAGTCATTAGTGATGTTCTCAAATTATTATCAGACCTTTGTCTTTGGGGCACATGTGAGGATGCTATGACCTGTCCCTTTGTGCTTGGATGGAGGCATGGAGCTAATTCTGCACTATCAGTGTGACCAGAAGTACTGTGATCCACCTCTGATCCAAGGCATTCAGTAGTCAATGTTCAGGTGAGACATTCCAGAACTTTCTGTTTCCCCTGTAGCATATCAACTGTCCTACTTCACATGCTGACTCTGTCTTCAGGTTTAGTCCACAAGTATCTACAAGGAACATGACATTCCTGCGCATCCCTCAGGACATGTTAGACACGGATCACAAGTTAAAAATTAAGCCTTCCCTGAAGCAAACCATCAAGATTTTGGAGGCTTCTTGTTATTTCAGCATAGCATAGCCTATTCTGACTGTCAATTGAGTTCATTGAGACTGCAATACATGTGTTTTGCAAAAAGGGTTGCAGGCCAAACAAGTGTGGGAAAAACTAGCATGCACAAATCTAAATAAGTTACCTCATCTAGTTTAGATTCATTAATGGTTTGTGAATCTTCACAGATTTATTGTAAAAAAAATAAAAATATCCCAAATATAATTCTTCGTATTTGAAGATCATCCTGAAGGACTAACACATCATGGAATGCATTCCGACTCTGCCCTTCTCACCAGCCTTCTTTCTTGTGCAACTGCATCAGAACGGTATCCCTGGCTCCTGGGTGACACCTGCTCATGGCACAGCACTGGTTCAGGGTTCCTGGTTCTCTGCAATCCATTGCTCTGAGGAAGTCTGTAAATTCCTCTCCTCTTCAATGTTAGCTAGTTTCAAAGGCAACTGCTAGAATATTCAGTAGATGGAAGAGAGGGTGGTGCTCTTCGCTAGAAGGTGATATATGTATATGTGTATGTGTGTGTGTGTGTGTGTGTGTGTGTATATGTGTGTGTATATATATATATGTATATATATATATATATGTATATCATATATATGTAGACTCTGACATTTTTCTGGCTCACTAATTTCTTTTCTTTTTCTCATCAAAAAATATACTTCATTTATGAGGAAAATATATTACCATACGTGATACAAATAGAAGCCAACACACCAAAGAAAGTAACCGCTGCTAAAAGCTGGCTAATTGAAATGTGATTCATTAGTTTCAAACAGAACTCTCTCTCTCTCTCTCTCTCTCTCTCTCTTTGTCTCTCTCTTCTTTCTCTCCTCTCTCTCTCTCTCTCCACACACACACACACACACACACACACAGACACACACACACATACCATTGCATATGCACATAGAATTTTGGCCTTAAAATCCTGCCCAAGGTTGCATCTATGACGCTTTATTGGCACTATTTGTGCTATAGTTGAGAAACTAGAAAAATCTATTGTATCAACAACTGAAGGTGGCCATTCCCACACACAGTCAGTCACTGTTTTCCTCCATGACTGTTTTCTGGTACGGAACGCTTGTACGTATAGATGGCAACCCAACAAAGCGTTCTGTCTGTGGCTGGCGTGCTCTATTTGGAGAGGGTAATCAGAACTTAATTCTCAAAACATTACGCCCGATGCAAATTGAGGCCACTCTATTTCAAGAAACTCTAGTTTCTTTGTTCAAAGTCACCCTGCATTTCTGAAGCTAATTTGGTCTGAAAAGTAACCAGTTAGGTAAAAACCCAGAGTTTTTCCAAGCCTTAGGCTGCAGGTGGCTGAGATAAAAGTAAATTCTATGCTGTTAGAAGAAGAAGAAAAGAAGGAGGAGGAGAAGGAAGAAGAGAAGGACCAGGGGGAAAAGCGGAAAAGAAAAAATAAATAAAAAGGAAGAATAAAAGAATGGAGGAATGGAAGGAGAGTAAGAAAAAAGAAGAAAGCTATTCTGTTCATGGACTCATTTACTTTCTGAATTGACACATGAGCAGCCCAGATCTTATCAGATAATACACACATTTAGAAATTCAGTCTGCACGTGTCTATGTTCCTACAGCCCATTCTGCCTAGCTAAAACAACATCTTTTTTTTTACCCAAAAATCTGTTTCCTTCTTACATAGTCCAAATGTTAGAATGTGGTTTGAATTCTTTTTTGAACATTAATTTAAACAGTATGGGAATAGATCAGCCCTTATAAGTCTAAATAAAACTTCCTTCGACATATATAATATGCTGTGCTTATTTGGAGGCTAATGGAGTTGGAAAGAAGAAGTGGTAAAGAGTTAAATACAGAAAAGTGTAAGCTTCATGGAAGATTTTTTTCTTATAAAAATTTAATTGCTGCTTTTTCCCCTCCATCCTAACCTATTTAGTAGACATGTATAATAAGGCTTTAAACTGGTTTTCATACCAGCATTCTAAATGTTCAGATATTTTGACCTGATCGGAAAAATGCAAATAACACAGTGCCACTTAGTGGAAAGGGGGAAAAAAATCATAGTGGATGAGGAAGAAAATCAACAGACATCCAAATCGTTGTCTGGAATTATAGATACAAGTCATGTTTGACATTCATATGCTACGCCTTTTGATGTCTTTCAATCACATTAAACTCCTACTGCCACAATAATAAGTAAATTGTGTCACACGCTATCACAACAAACACTTCCAAAAAAGAGCATGGAGAATCCATTCCACACTGATCGTATAGAAACATTATAAGCTCTATTTGCTCAAGGAGAGAAAATTTCATGACTTCCTAAGGTGAGACAGTCTTGTAAACTGATAACACCATACAATTTTTGTAGCTATATGAATTATAATCAGATACTTCAACGGGAATCAACCAAGCAGCTTTCTTCTCTACACTAAGGTGCAAGTCACATTCTTAGGTAAGCCAGGCAACCATTTCCTTCATAGATTTGAGGGACCTTGACAAGGTCAGTAATGGGGCAGGGCTGCATCTCTCCAGCCCCAGGTGAGTCAGGAGCCTGGGGCCACCAATTTCATTTACAAGTTGAATGTTTTGTGTCTACTAACAATTAAGGTCACTTTCTTAAAGCCAAGCCTATTGTATCTACTGGTGCATTGTCTTTGGGGGTGAATTTTATAATACCTGTAAGTGTCTCTCTCTGTGTATCCATGAAACATTCCAACCAACTATCAAGCAGCAATTTATTATTCTAGTATTTTGCAAATTTCATAGCTACCTCAATGAAACCACTGACTCTGAGTATAGATAACTTGACACACCCCATAAAGAGTATCAAGACTCTCTTTCCCTCTCCCTCTTGTGCTCTGTTGTAGTTCACGCTAATTTCTCCAGCTTTGAAGTGCTTCTCCCTATCACCTTTCAGACTCTCAACAGTCTTATCAACATACTACCCATAAATGCTAGATTTTATTTTGACAACACATTTTTTTGCACATACACTTACACTCTCACCTAAGTAACTCAGAACAGGATACAGTAAAAAATCTATATCTTCTCTTGGACCAACACGGGATCTTTTCTGGATGGGTGGTGCCAAATGCAAATAGTTGTACTAATGGCTTTACAAAAAGTATACGAGGCATCCCAGACAGCCCTTGGGGAGTCAGCAAGGAATTAAAGATGAACAGCATTCACGGCTCTTAATCAGAAGCTCTTTCTATGAGAAAAAAAGAGAAATTAAAAAAAAATGTTCCTACATTACCTACAGTGTTGTTAATGTAACTTTCTATTTACATAATATGCAAAAAGGGCTGTCTGCAAACTGCAGTAATCTATATGGAATGAGGACAAAAGATACTGATTTCTCTAAAATGTTCTTGTTAAGGAATAATCAAGAAGTTAGAACCTCTAATCTTGCAGTCAAAGCAGAAGTTTGGGGGATTTTTTTTCTTTCTTTTTTTTCATTTTTGCTCATGTATATATATTCACAAGCACAGACGAGTACAGACAGATTTACAGATATCAAATATATCATCTTTAACATTCAGGAACTAAATTAAACTTCAAAGAAAAAGTTAAAGTTCCTGGGGAAGAAAACATTTATTCACTTTTGATTTAGCCTTAAGCACTTCCAGGGAGTTTACTCTGAAATGACTGAGGAAAAGTTAAGGGTGTGTGTGTATATGCGTTCATGTATATGTAAGAGGGAGATATGGTAGTGGGAGGAAATGGGAAAAGAAAGGGGAAGAAAAAAGGGAGAAAATAAGAAGGGAGGAAGAGAAGATAGACTAGACTGGAATGGAGTGCAATGCAATGGAATGGAGAGAGAGGATGAAAAAGCGAAACGAGGAGGAGAGGAGAAAGGAGGGAAGGAGGAAGGGAAGGAGGAAAAGATTTTTAGATACTCCTTTTAATCAGCATCCCTGTCTTTTAATCATTGTGAGGTATGTTTTACCATGAGTTAAAACACAGAGCTGGGTGTGGTGATGCATGCCTGTAATCCTAATACTCGGGAGGCTGAGACAGGAGGATCACAGAATTCGAGGCTAGCCTTAATGAGAACATCAGCAATTTAGTGAGATTCTATTTCAAAATGAAAAGAAAAGAAAAAAGGGATGGGAGTGTAGCTTGGAGGTAGAATGCCCCTGGGCTCAATTCCCAGTAACCCCCCTAAAAAAACAAACACACACACACACACACACACACACACACACACACACACACACACACACAAACAGTCAGCCCAAGGAACCTCCTGGAGAAGGAAATTCCAAAAGCAGGCCTATCTAAGACAATGTCCAAAAACTTGCTGGTCCTGTCTTCCATCTCCAGATGATGCTAAGGGAGACTGGCCAACAACAACTGTCAGGAGACAACACACAGAGAAAATTGCCTCAAAGGTGATGCAACACCAAACCAGCAAGGGGTGAACAGATGAAAACCCAAGGCCTGTAATTGCACCTGTAAGCAAATAGCCAGTGAGCAGCCAGTCACATTGGGACTGTTGCACAAACCACTGTGTTCTATGCCAGAATGAACTTCCCAGATGGGGACAGCAGAATTCAGTGGCCTCGGAGTTCTGACAGTCCAGCGGGTGTCTTATTAATGCCCGTGTCTTAGAGGCCAACAGTTCTGATGAGGAAAACCAAATGAAAAAAGGAAGAGGGGATGCTAAAATTCAGGTGTAAAGATGTAAATCGCCAAGTGTTTCAGTCTGACAAATGCATATTTTGGGACTAGGATTGCTGTTAGATTGTTACCTCAAGCTCTTCAGATACACCAACTACTCCATCTGTCGATCAATTCACTGTCAAACCCAATGTTGACTTAAAACTCACATTAGCCTGAGATTATTATTCAAGTTTGCCATAGAGAAATGACAGAGACATAAATTTCCTGATCCAAAGAACCAAGTTCGAATTCTGGATCTATTTGGACTAACTCTGTGTCCCAGTTTAAGTCTCACAGTACTCTGCATCTCCATGTTTTTCTTCTGTAAAATAAGGGAGATTATATAAACCACACACACCTTACGAAGACCTCTTTGGGGTCAGATGAGAGAATTTTGTGAAAAATCTTTGTCAGCTTTGAGTAGTCCTTCCATGGGGCCATTTTGAAATTTCTCTTCCTGAGGCTGATAAATGATAAAAGCATCCCTGATAATTGTTCATTTAAAAATTATTGGTACCGTTGTTGGTGGTCTAGGGCGAATGGGTGTGTCCGTCATACTGCTGTGAAAGTCCTGGGGAAATCCAGACTCTCCTTCTAGACTGCAGTGGGGCTTTACCTGAGGGCCCTGCGTGGAGGCAGCATGCCCTTGTCAGGTTTTGCAGTGGAACATCATGTCTACCACCGACCAGTCAGGTTTCTAAAGTTTAGTGCCCCCCTCAGTCAATAATCCTGAAAGTCAGCATTGAAGGGCCTTAGAATAAGCTCTTTCCCTGTGCAGGTAATGTTCCTAGTCCTTCATAGTTATATTTCATTTAATCTTGCCAAAAATTCTATAAGAGAGGTTTATACAGCCAGGCTTGTTGGCACACACCCATAATCCTAATATTTGGGAGGCTGAGTCTGGAGAATCTCAAGTTCGAGGTCAGCCTCAGCAAGTTAGCAAGGATCTCAGCAACTTAGCAAAACCCTGCTTCCAAACAAAAAATAAAATAGGGCTGGAGGTGTATCTTGGAGGTAGAATGCCCCTGGATTCGATCCCCAGCACCACAAAAACAAACAAGAAAACAAACAACAAGAAACCCTAAAACTTAAGATAGAAACGAAAAGAACTGATTTTCCTTAAATACTTAGCATGTCTTCTTTTGACAGCGGACAGGCCGGTCATCATGCTTTCTTTATGCACAGATGCTACAGAGCTCAGCCAGATTTGCTCTTTCATTACAACCATACTGATTTTTATGCCCCATTTAATCATTTGTCTCAACTCCTCCCCTCAGGCCCACTTCCTTTCTTTGCTTTCCTTACTCTCACTGGATATATATTCTTTGTTCTAAGTTCCCTCAAATTACATTTCCGAAGAGCCACTGTACATAGTACTTAGTAGGAAACTGGAATAGCTATGCATTTAGAAGGTGGTAGAGGGAATCTGCTAAAGGAAAAAAAAATGACTTCCAATACAAGTTTTATTCACTCACTCAACAAAACATGTGATATTATCTTTTGGATAAGAGCAAATAGGAAAATTACAAATAATTGGGATAATGTGTCCGACTCTGACAAATCTAACAGGGTACTGGATGGAGAATCACAGTAGCTCTGAACTTTCATGAATTGACTGGTTCAATGGGCTAGTCCAGTTGCTCAATTACATTTTTGAGGTTCAACATCCCTGGGTCAGGATTAGTGGCACAATTCTGGTACAGGTTTAAGGCAGGAACCAATGCTAGAATGAAATAGGTAAAGTATCGAGGACATTTGTCAGAGAAGGCTTGAACAAGATGGATTGGGGGAAGTGATAGAGTTGAACAAATTCTGGAGGGTCGTGGGCTTTGGCAAAGATGGAGATATGAGCTGTCCTATGGACTATGGCAAAGAAGAGACAGAGGCAAAAACCTCTGTTGTTTATCCAGTGGGTGACAGCGTGGGACAAGTGCTCCTTGTTAAGGAACTGGACAGCTGAGATCTGAGTCCTGATAAAGGTGGACAATTGGGTGCAGATATCCATTGTTGGTGCCAAGGCTGTGGAGAAAAAGCAAAGAAGGGTGCTTTAAAAAAAATTTTTTTGAGATATGCAGACTAGTGGTTCAAGATTTGGGAAGTACCAGGCTTCTGAGAAGTTATCTAACCTGCTATTGGAGTTAGAAGATCATGGAAGGTTTTTATTATCTGATGTGAGACAGTATCAGGAAATGCCATACTGGAGAGAAGGTAACTGTGTCATCGGATTAGGAAGCCAGTGGAGAACATAGCATGGAAAATGGCATGGACTCAGGGTACCACTGGGTTACAAGGCTTTATTTGTGTTCATTCCTTGGTTAATTAGCCCACTGTATCCACATGCCACTAGTCTGCCATTCCATAAGGGTGAGACCCAAGTACTGTCTGGTGCTTAGATCAGATTCTTTCGTGCCCTGTGTAAGCATCTCTTTAGCTCAGCTCATATTCGATGCAACCGTGGTGGGACAGTTGTGTACATGTCAATGTCATCCCAGATCAACCAGCCAACTCAGCATCTCTCTACATTTCTTTCCTGGGGCTTTACATGAAGCCGAAAATTGTTCTCAGAAAGCAGCCAGAAGCTTCCCGGGAGTAAGAGGAGTGGATACCCCAAAGGAAATCTCTCAACCAATGAATGGTGCATGTTGGTGGATATTTTCCCAGACCTCTGGTCCTTAGAGGGATAATTCTGATGAACTTTCTACACGGTTCCTCACATTTCCCCAGCTGGACAGAGCCCCAATTGCTCACAGCCATAACCCGTTCAGAGAGGTACAGTTATTATTGTTGCCAGCAATTCATCCTACTCTCCCTGCTCCCTCATCCCTGATTCCTGGGATCAAGTCCCAAATAAATGGCCTATATACAACTCTCTTGGCCTCTGTTTTCAAGGGAACCCAAACTAAGACAGAGCTCAAGGTAGTTCTTAAGGTCTCTCTATCCGCCTTCCTCCTTACTGTCCCTTACTCAATTTGGCTCTGATTTCTTCCCAACATCTGACCTCTTCGCTGGGTATTTTTTATTTTATTTTATTTTATTTTATTTTATTTTATTTTATTTTATTTTATTTTTGCGGAACTGGGGATTGAACCCAGGGGCATTCTACCTCCAAGCTACACCCCAGTCCTATTTTTTATTCTTTATTTTGAAACCGAGTCTCACAAAGTTGCAGAGGGCCTCACTAAGTAGCTGAGGCTGGCCGCGAACCCCGATCCTCCGGTCTCTGCCTCCCAAGTACTGGGATTATAAGCGTGCGCCAGCCACCACGCCGGGCTGTTTTTGATTTTGATTGAAGTGACACACATTTTAATTTCTTCCTCTTATTTGTTCTTATTTGGTAATTGGGCATCAGTTCCTTTTCATAGAGTTTACATTATTTTATCCCTCTGACTCTGTTTCTGAATAGGTGAATTCTGTTTCACTTCTGAAAATCTAAAAGCTACCTCCATTTGTTAGAGATGTTCCCAAGCAAGACTTCTGACCTGAAAGAAAAGTTATTTAACCCTGAATACTAACAATCTCCCTCCACTCAACCAAAGTAGCAAGTAAAATAGTTTCAGATATTGGCTATTGGCATTAATACTCCTTGTGTGTTTGTGTGTGGGGGTACTAGGGGTTGAACTCAGGGACATTCTACCTCCAAGCCACATCCCTTTTTATTTCTTATTTTGAAGCAGCTGAGGGTCTTGCTAGGTTGCTGAGGCTGACCTCAAACCTGTGATCCTCCTGTCTCAGCCTCCCAAGTATTAGGATTATAGGCAAGCGCCACCATGCCTGGATTTGTCATTACGATTGTATTGATTCACACAATTGACAAAAATTAAAAAAAACTTCTTTGTATTGAGATGTTCATTCTTAAAATTGGAGGTGATAAGTCAAGTATAACTCTTAGTTTGTCCTCAGAACCAGGATATTTTTTCTTTATATTGAGGGACACAATTTTAGGTTATATCCCCCAAACAATTCCATATTTCACAGAAAAGTCTTTCATAGATAGTATCTGTAGAATGGATTAAAGTGTAATGCACAGAAATCAAGGAGGGACAATTTTTTACATTCACTAATTGTGTTCTTATTCACATTTTTGTTCTCAACTCGAATAATGTATTTATTTGGACCAAGTTGCCTCACAAATAACTATTAGTTATCAATAACACTTGAATTTCTAAAGTTAATCATTATAATGATAGCTAATGAATTGATATACCATTTTCATTTATCAATCAATATCCTCTCCCCAAATAGCTTCCAAAACATTGACCCACATTGTCCTTGGAGAACTGTTGCCAGTGCAAAAATGAAAACAGAAATCTACAGTGTAAAACTCAGGAGCTTCTAAAAAGATGTGGTTTCAAGGCGACCAGATAACAGCTCTGAGAAAATCAGTGTTTTGGGGTGACAGGAAACTGTATGTTTTGAGCATCGGGTTCCAAGACCCTGTCTCAAAAAAGGGACACAAAAGAACATATGGTTAATCAGAATGAGCTATTACAACCAGCCCAAACTAGGTAATAGCTCCATAGGTTGGCCAGTGGAAGAAAAACACAACAACAAAAAGAAACGAAGAAAAATAGATGAAATGCTTATAGACTCTCTTAAAAGGAGGCATTGTACTTCTTTTCATTCTCAATCTCAGCTGGCAATGCCAAGGGCTGATCATTCCTAAGAACTAGCTGCAGTTGTGCATAGCCACAGATGCTCGTGGAGTCCTGGGAATTAGATGTCAGCCAAGGACAACGATGGCTAGAGAAGAAATATCTATAACTGACTGGCTCTAAACCTTAATTGACTGATTCCACATTTTACAATTTGTAGAGATTTTATTTAAAAATTGTATTTGTAGCTTCTCTTAAAAACTCAGAAGATCTGGGAACACCAAGCACTCATTTTGGCCTGGCATTTTCCCACTGGATCTGAGTCTCATTTGCCCCCTTAAACTTAGTTATCCAGTTTCCTCAGTCCCGCCACCACCCAGCATGGTATACTTAATGTATTTCACCTTCATTCATTTAAATTACTATCCTGAGACCTGTAGGTATTTAAGTGCCTATCACTGAGTTAGAAGAACAAAGCAAGGGAAAGGAATTACTCAGAAGATATATGCAGATCTGCAGAAGAGGAATTATATTTGCCAAGTTTATTTCGTCAATGAACTTAACACCTCATGCCCATCACGTTCAGAAGCTGTTTTACTTGGAAATCATTGCCTGCTTTGCATAGAAGCTGGACCTAGACCCTGTAAGACTGGGGCAAGAGAAGTCTTAGTCTCCATTGGGTGTAGGCGACAAAATAGTTATATATATATATATATATATTAATATTTATATATGTATATTAATATTTAAATGTGTTTGTGTGTATGCGTTAACTCCCCTAGAACAGAGCAAGTTTGTCAGTATCTTCCTGTTGCAAAGCTTAGTTAGAGAAGATCCAACTCCCGAGTTACAATTATGAAAACAAAACTGGTTTCTTCTTAATTTTGTAGACACCAGGTTTGCATACAGCATTAGCCATTTTCCTGTACATTTCCATTAGTAATGTCTTTGCTGATTAGTTTTTTTCTAAATTAGCATGTTTATCCATTAGCATATCAATATTGCTGCCAACCATCCTCTTAATTTTTAGTTTTCTTGTTGCAACAAAAAATTTTTTTTTGCCAATAAAAGCAGGCATTTCTTAAAGCCTTAATTAACTCCAGCACAATTCTTTTTTGCTTCTTTAATAATAGTGTGTAATATTTACTAAGATTATAGATTTTGCCTTATTCAAAAACACCACTCACTTGAATAAGCAAAATCTTCACATTTTCAGATTTGGCGTTAACATGGTCTCCTCTTGTCAGGAGATTTTCCCCTGATTTCTGATATGCTGTAGAATTACAGTAAATTTTCAAGAGCCATGTCAATAAAGCTCGACAAGCAAGGGTTCCCTAAATGTGAGAATTTTTCTAAGTGATAATTGAAATAAGATGAATTCTCAGTAAGCGTCGTAAAGGGGAAAAGATGACCGTCAAAACCTGAATTCTCTTGGCATGATCTCTTTATCCTGTTACCTTACCGCAAAGAAGTAGAATTCTGGTTGACTCATAGATTTGATGTGTACAATTATATAAATTTTAAGTCACCTACATAGAGTCAGTAGCACTATATTTAACAAAGCACTCAGGAAGCAGCTAAAATATACAGTCTGCTAAAGACTCCTGTCTGCACTATTATTCAAGGTAAGTTGTTTGGACTATAATAATTAAATATCTGCAATAATTTTTTTCTGCTGAGTCTGGGTTGTCTGTTGTTAAAGTTATGCTTACCCAATTCTAAGCACTGTCTTATTAAGGTAAGTGCTAGTAATTATAAATGCTTATGTTTAAGTGTAGGTTTTTTCACACCTTTCTGGTGATTAAGAAGGAAAAATGGTGAAGAAGTTGATGATGTTGACAATATACCTCATGTACTGTTTGTGGGGGTGTAAATTTTCACGGTCTTTCTGGAGGGCAATTTGACATTTCCCTCAAATGAGGATACCCTTTCACCTAAAAGTTCCACTTCTGAGAGTTATTCCTAAGGAAATAATTGGAGAAGAAGTCACAGATTAATGTGTAAAGATGTTTATATTAGTGGAAAAATGAAAAATAGTCTTAGTACTCATCAATAGAAAATTGGTTAAATTATGAAAATCCACATAATGGAACAGTAGGAAGACATAAAAATGGATTGAGATAATTTTTCTCTCTCTTTTATATATATATATATATATATATATAGAAATGAACAAAATGGCTAATATATGTTTATTTATTAAAGTTTACTATTTCAGAGTAATATATATGATATCATATGGAATATATGTTTATGTATGTAAATAAAAAAACTGGACATACATAAACCAAACCATTAATATTGTTAATCCCTGGTAGTGCAATTATATTTATTTATTTGTTTATTTATTTATTGGCACTGGGGATTGAACCCAGGGGCATTCTACCTCTGAGCTACACCCCCAGTCCTATTTTTTAATTCTTTATTTTGAAACAGGGTCTCATTAAATTGCAGAGGGCCTCACTAAGTATCTGAGGCTGGCCGCGAACCTGGATCCTCCTGTCTCAGCCTCTCAAGTACTGGGATTACAAGTGTGCGCCACCACGCCCGGCTCTGGTAGTACAATTATGAAGGTATTTTCTCGTTTTAATTTTGTTTACTTCTCTATGATCTAAAGTTTTTATGAAGATGCGTGACAACAGACACCCCTTTTTCTCCTTTCTCCTTAGTCTTCCTTTTGAGGGTTAGCCCCACTGTGTGCAGCTTGGAAGAGGACCGTGCCCAACTCCCACAAAGGATGTCCAAGAAACCAGATATCTCCTAGAACTGTAAGACTTCCACATGATGCTCTGTTTCCCCAGGACTCTGATGCGACATGTAGTGGGTGGCTCAAAGGTGTGGGGGAAAATTAGCCTAAGATCTGTTGTCCAGGCGGAGAAGGCACAAAACCCAAACAATTCCCTTGGTATGACTCTTGCTGTGGGTCACGCTGCTCAGCTTTGGGAACACTTCTGGTTCTTGTCCATTGTTAAACCTCATTCTTCAGCCACCAATCAGTTCTATGATCCTTTCTCTGCCTCTTCTTAATCTCCATTTGACTTTCGATAGCCATAGTCTGCTTCTTACTGATATATATGTTTTGCTTTATCAAAAAGAGAAAAAACTCTTTAAGAAAAAAAAAAAACACTAAAGCTGGGTATGGCGGTGCACGCTTGTAATGCCAGTACTTAGGAGGCTGAGGCAGAAGGATTGCAGATTCTTCGCCAGCCTCAGGAACTTAGTGAGGTCCTTTGCAACTTAATGAGACCCTGTTTCAAAATAAAGAAATAAAATAGGAGTGGGGGTGTAGCCTGGAAATAGGATGCCCCTGGGTTCAATTCTCAGTATCGAAAAAAAGAAAAGCTGTTTTTGTTTTGTTTTGTTTTGTTTTGTTTTGCAGTACCAGGGATTGAACCCAGGGGCATTCTATCTCTGAGCTACACCCCCAGTCCTATTTTTTAATTCTTTATTTTGAAACAGGGTCTCACTAAGTTGCAGAGGGCCTCACTAAGTAGCTGAGGCTGGCCGCAAACCTGGATCCTCCTGTCTCAGCCTCCCAAGTACTGGGATTACAAGCATGTGCCACCACTCCCGGCAAGAAAAGCTGTTTCTAACTATGAAATGGAGGAAATAACATATAGCAATTAGGTAAAAATCAAAACAGCAAGAAAAAAGAAAGCAAGAGGAAGAAGAAAAAGAAAGAAAAACTTCCTTGTAATTCCAAGTTGGTGAAGAATAGGGAAATCAGGGTAAATAAGGATGTGGACAAAGAACAAGAGTGCGCATAAAGGTCAAAGTGTGTGTATGTAATCGTGAGCACCTAGGTAGAATAATTAGTATATGTCAGGGAAGAATTCACCTCTATGTTTTGCTTTTAATAAAATAAAACAAGAACCATATTAAGAGTTTAATTCTTATTGTTCACTGTGGATTTATTGAACTATGAGTCCCTTGGGGAGGCCTGGTTAATTTATTTCATATGAAACAGGTCTCTTCTCTGTTGGAAAGCACCATGATTTTACTCATTTTTGAAATGCTAAATTATCCAGCCTTGTATATTTCCCTAAGATTAGCTCGATTCATGGAGTCACAAATAATAGAATCACCAACAAATAATATTAGAATTACTCAGAAATAGTTTATATCCTGACTTTCTCTAAGCTGAAGACATAATGTTCCCTTTTTGAATACCCGAATAATTCGAGTAAGGGAATTCTTTAAACTTTCCCAGTATTCATATCTAAGAACATAAAATATTTTCACAATACAAGTACATTTACCAAGAGCAAATGTTTAAACAAAAGAACCAGGGTTCTTAATGAAACACCCTCAGGAAAATGTTTAAACTTTGCCCTTAAGTTTACTTTGTTCACTAATAGGCTTCTATTTCGAGTAGAGAGTAGGAAGGGTAAGTTCAATGTGTTAATAAGAAAAAAGTAATAATATTTAATTAATTCTGGCTGAACACACATGGTTTAATATACTTGGCAATATCATTCCATCACATGATATGATAATTTAATGGAACTTTTTTATTTAAATTGCTGGCAAGTTTATGAAATTATAAAGCAAATAGGCCATGCACTTGGGTGTAATTGACTGTATAAATGTGTTTTATACTATACTGTTGGCAAATTAGCCAATCCCTGTCACGGAATCAATTATTATCTAGCTGAATTCCACAAACACAATAGCAGAAATATTGCATTTATACAAAAAACCACTATGATTGTTAATCTTACATTGTGCATCTTAAAGCAAGGCAATAAACATTTATACACTGGATAATCGTCTTAAGATAGCACCACTGCCAAACGATGCACATTTAAAGATTCCTTGTTGTTGGAGACAGTCGTTAGAGTTTTATTTGTGCTTGCCTCTCTGGATCAATGAAGAGGATAATGGAAGGTTCAGTAGTTCAAGTCAACTAGGGGATCAGACACCTGACCTTTATTTAAAAGATGTATCCTATCCAAAGCTGGTATAGCATGGTGCATGCATACCTTCCTCCAGAGGCTTTAAGAATAATAGCAATGCCTTGTATTTAAATAGAGCTATCATCTTCCAAATGTTCTCTTGCACACTCTATCTTGTTACCGTTCAGAACAAAAAGCTGCATTACAACTGAACCAAAGAAAAACAGTTTCATGAGTATGTAGCCTAGTTGAATGAAATGGTTTCATGAGTATGTAGCCTAGTTGAATGTATTCAGCAGTTTCCCTCACAGAAGGAGCAAGGGGCAGGCTGCCACATGCTTTCTTCCCTCGTAAGTTGCCCCTGCAGTATTTCCAGCATAAGCTGCTGGAAACTCCTTGTTGGAAAAATTCCTGAAGCCCGCTTCTGCAGTTCTGAAGCTCAAAGTTGTCTGAGGATGCACTGAGCTCTCGGGATCACATTCTCCAACAGTGGATGCGGTGAGATGAAGTGCAGTCTGTCCTGGCTGCGGCCCCTTCACTTGCATTTTCTCACGTGAGCATCCTACCAAGCCCGTGAGATTTACTTTCTTTATTTGTTCTATGAGAAAACTAAGTCTTAAGGAGTCAGGGGGATTTATTCAAGTATTACACATCCATCAGTTGGTAGAGTTTGCATGTCCATCAAAACATTGGTTTGATTCAAAGCATTGCTCTTTCCTTAAGAGGAAAACCTAAACCACAAGTCTGTTTTCATGTAAACCCTGAGAAGAAACTAAGACTGAAAAATAATAATGTTAAAATGGATTCAACAGGGAATTTAGCAGGCATAGCCCTTACAAGAACATTTTTCTCCTCACGGAGAACATTCTTTTACATTCTTTTTCTTCTCACCATTTCAGTAGGGAATAAATTCCTTCAAATGCTATCTTCCCTTTGTCTTTTTTTATATTCCCTTGAAAAAAGGTTGTAATATGCCATTTGTTCTAATAGAGGTTTCCTGCTTTGAGGTTTTAATCCTTGAGGATTAACATAAACTAGAATGTGTGTGTGTGTGTGTGTGTGTGTGTGTGGTGCTGCATACCTGTAATCCCAGTACTTGGGAGGCTGAGACAGGAGGCTAGCCTCAGCAACTTAGCAAGAGCCAGTTTCAAAATAAAAAATAAAAATAAAAAGGGGTTTGGGAGTATAGCTCAGAAGTCCCCTGGGTTCAATCCCCAATACACCAAAATTTAAAAAAAAATCATCCTCTTTGGGCAGCCATCTGTGATGACAGATAGTTGTACCTTCTCCATATACCAGTAGTGCTTTGTTCAAATATCTAACAAAGATTTATCTGATTTAAAATCAAATATTATAGTATGAATGTCTCTCCCATTAAACTTTAATGTCACTAAGAGCATACACAAGGTCCTATTCCTTTTGGGATTCTCAGAAAGACTGTCAAATGCCAACCATTTAATAGGGATACAACAAATGATTGTCAATTGGATGAGAGACACCCCTTATATAATATTGAAAAACCAAGAGACTGCTGTGTGATCTGTCTCAAAACTTAAGAGGGCTTCTGAAAATTTTCAAAACCCTAAAACCCTACTTTCATCCCTAATAGAGGTTGTCCGAGGTTGTTGAACAGCAGAAAGCCCTGTTCCTGTGTTTCTTTTCCCAGTGAGATGAGAAATCAATTCATTCTATTTTTTTTTCTGTATCATCCTTTTGAAAGAAGAATGGGTGGGGCAGAAATATTCTATCTTACCCTATCTTCCATATATTTTAGAGTTTGAAGTATCATATAGCTGTGCTAGTAAAATTCAGAAAACATTTCATTCATTTGCATGTGATTCATGCCAGAGACCTGCCAGAAGAGTGTAGATATGAATCAAAAAATGTTGTGATTCATTATTTCCCATATAGAAGTAATTATCTATGCCCATGAGATTCTCCCAAAGGGACAGCATGATATTTAAAATAGAAGAATTTATAGCTCTCACACATATTTGCATCTTTTAGAAAAGTTGATAATATTTTGAAAAGAACCGGAGAATATATGGGTGCCCTCAGGCCTACAAAGTTCCAGCGAATCTTGCCAAATATCACATACTAAAGAACTTCGACTTGATTGGCAGTCCTCAGCTCCATCAATGGGTGTGGAATATTAACTTGAAGAGATAGCCCTTATAAGTACAAATGACGACTCTTACATCCTAGGTTTTCTTGGGGACATTTTCTCAAGTGTGTTTTTGGTTCTTCCCAAGTGTCAGGGGGAATGAGAATTAATTTAGAATGATTGATGATTTGGCAACCATCGAATAAAAATGATTCATTCCTTTCCTTCACAGCAGTCAAAACTCAATTCGGTTTCCTACTTTCTGTATCCCATGAAAGTAAGATTTTCTAAGGTTTCAATAGAAGCTGCCGAAGAGTTTGCTTAAGTAACATCAGCTGACTTGCCAAAACGGGAACTGGAAGAGGTGTGTAATGGGTTACGGAAGCTGATACGTTACTTAATTTTTTTCACAGTTGAACACTGAGACAAAAACTGCTGGATTCTTTGCTTTTGTTTTTTATTTTCTTCAAGAAATGGGTGATTTAGGCAGGCCCACTTGAGATGCCTTAACTGTTTCACTTTGCTCAGAAAATGGTTTCGTTCTAGTTGTTCTTAGAGATTTTAGTGAACTCAGTTCTTAACGACCAATCCCCCACTCTTCCAGCAAAGGGCCCAAAACTTGAAGGGCTCTTTAAGTTACTATCAGTTTATTTCAGCAAGATCCTATGTCTTAACGTATTTCAAACTTGAAGGTGCATATGAATCTCTGTGCATCTTTTTAAAAGGCAGACTTGATTTGATAGGGTGGAATTCGGGCCTGCATTTCTAACAAGCTCCCACACTTTGATTATCAAGTATCTAGATGCAGCTCTCAGCCCTGGATTGATCCTATATGCACTCTGGGTCCTTCAAATTAGATGTCCTGAAATGGTCAAGTAAGGCAGGCATTCTGAAAAGAAAAGAAAAAAAAATCCCTCAAAGGTCATTTAGAGTTGAAAGGCTTAAAACTACAGAGAACATACTTCCAATCTTTTTATTTTAGCAACAGAGACCTGGAATTACCTGTGTTTTTAGCCTTTTTCAGCATCATCTCAGTGTTTCAAGAATGAGGAAAGAGTTTATTAGAAGCTTAATTTCACATTTATCAAACTAAAATCTATTCTTGTACTGCAGTGGGCAATGGTAACTCCTTAAAGCAATATAAATAACCTATTAACCATCCATTTGTGGAGTCCTGAAGGGGGACTTCAGTGATATGGTAGTGATCTTCCTCCCTTCCTTCCTTCCTTCCTTCCTTCCTTCCTTCCTTCCTTCCTTCTTTCCTTCCTTTTTCTTCTTTCTTTCTTCCTTTCTTTCTTTTCTTCTTTCTTCTTTCTTCTTTCATTGGTACTAGGTATTGAACTCAGGGGTATTCTACCTCTAAACTACACCCCGAGCCCTTTTTACTTTTTATTTTGAAACAGGGTTTCTCTAGGTTGCTGAGGTTGGCCTCAAACCTGAGATCCTCCTGCTTCGGCCTACCAAGTATTGGGATTCCAGATATGTGCCACCTGGTAATACATATTTCTTGAGTTACCCTCTGTGGTTTAGGGTAGAATAATTTTATCCTGCTTAGTAGAAGGAATTCTCTATGTTGATTTTTTTTTTTTTTTTTTTTTTGCTTAGGCAAGATGAGATTAATGTCTGCTCACCTGAAATCCTAAGGAGATCAGGTAAGAACCAAGCTCTTACCGGAGCAGGATGTACACCAGATCATTCCGGTTCAAATAGATCTTCTGTTCATATTGCAAAGATGAAACAATCATATATGTATGACGTCTCCTTATTTTATCTTGTCTTTGAATGAGGGGGGAGTTATAAATAAAATGTTGTTCAAGGAAACGTACAAATAAATTGGCATAATTAGGTGTCATAATTAGGTGCCCATTGCTGCTTCAGACACATTTACATAATTGTCACTGCTGCAATGAAAATAATTGTTTGCCAGGATTGCTTCTGTGAAGGCTGATCGTACCTTACTTAGTATATTTGTTCTAAGTGGTTGTTTAGAAAATATTCTAAACTCTGATTGTGGAATCATTGTATACAGGCTTAAATTTGGAATATCAAAATTTACTTTTCAAAAATAAAGCAAAGGGCAAATATCGTATAATTAGAAACTTTACCCATAAGTAGTATTTGGAAAGTGTGTGTGTGTGTGTGTGTGTGTGTGTGTGTGTGTGTGTGTATGTTTATACATATATAGATATGTATATAACTATGTACATGTATTTAGACATTATATTTGCTCTAGATTCCAGCTCTTAAAATCTAGAGCTCTTTGAGTACCAAATTATATTTCCTATTAATGAATAACTGTCCAAGGTCAACTGGAACACAGCAGTTGGAAAGAAATTAATATGATTCTGTCTGAGAGAGGAAGGTAGGGCAAGGATGTTCTTGTAGCAATTAGATCTCTTTATTAATCTCTGGTCTTAGAAACTGGATTTTCTCGAGTCTTTCTCCAGATGTCCCTCAAATCCTTCAAGGCTCAGGTGTGACCTTCTCCACAGGTTCTGTTTTGCCCCCCATTTAAGAAATTATGCTGCCCTCCATCCATATACACATGTCCTGTCCTGCTCTACTTTTGTCTTTTCTCCATAGCAATAATTACCTTCTACCTGTTATGAGCTACTATTTAATTGTGCTTTCATTGTCTGTCTCCCCATTCTAGAAAGTAAATTCCACAAGGTAGAGATCCTTGCCCCGAAAAAAATCAATGCAAAAAAGAACAGCAAGAAGAGATGTAGTGACTCGCATAATTAGAAAGTCCAGGAATAGTCACTGCTAGGCATGGCTGTATCCAAGGTTCACATAGTATCATGAGAATGTGCTGTTTCTTTTTTTGTCTTTCTACTTTACTTTCCTCCTTCATCTTAAGACAAATTTTTTTTAGGGGACTAGCAATTCCAAGTTACTTTTCATCAAACTTAAAATACTAAAGCAAAGAGATACTCTACCTATCCAATAATTCCAACATGAAAGCCAAGACTGGCATTCAAGATCTGTTCTAAACCAATCACTGTGGCCAGGCCATTATATAATGCACACCTGGCCAGGCCAAAATCCCATGTGTATTCCTGGGATGAGGAGTGGGATAAACTCTACCTGAGCCCATGTCTGATTTTCTTTTTTCCCCAAAGAAAATTAGTGTGTTGCTACTAGAAGAAGGAGGCATAGATGCTGGTCAGATGACCATAGCAGGTACCATGGACTGACTGACTTGTGTCCATCTCAACTTCACATGTTCATGCCTAATCCCCAGGGTTACGGTATTTGGAGGTGGGGCATTTGCAAAGTAATTAGGTTATGATGGTGGGACCTTCATGAATAGGACGAGTGCCCTTCTAAGAAGAGACATGAGATAACTCTCTTCCTCTTGCTCTCTGCTCTTCATTATGTGAGCATACAAGAAGAAAGTGAGTATCTGCAAACCAGGAAAAGGACCATCACTATGTACAGAATCTGCAGACACCGTACTCTTGGACTTGCCTGTTTCTGTAATTGTGAGAAATAAATGTTTAAGTCACTCAGTTTATGGTATGTTTGTTAGTATCAGTTTATGGTATGTTTGTGATAGCAGCTTGAACTAAGATAGCAGGTGTCTACTAAAGTCCTCTAGAGCAGGGGTCTCATTCCTTCATCCATCTATTCTTAGTGTTGAGTATAATACCTGGTAAATGGCAGGTGTTCTAATAGGTTCTTGTTCAATTAATTCTTGGGAAAAATCACTGTATCCCTCTAATTCCAATTTCCTTACCAAGGACAGGGTTATTACAGATCCACTGGTGGGAGAAACACGTGTAGTTTGAAAAAACCTTTAAAATATTGTGATACACCACTCCCCACCATCTCCTACTCTTAGTTGCTGAGAATCGCTGCTTTAATCCAGCAAGACATTCTTTTGGTATAATATGTGACTATCATCCTTACTTTTATCCAAACCATTAATCAATTGTTTTGCATTATCTTTAAAATAAAATTTTACTACTCCTTCACAAATTTTAAGATAAAATATATTTCCCACTTCCTTAGCATACATAAAATCTTTACAGAATAATGTAAGAATGTACATTATATAATCAGCAGAGATGTATTTCTAGGTCTCATCTTTTGTTTCTTTGACCTCCTTTGTGAGTTCACATGATAGCTCCACATTCTTTTGATAATTAAAACTTTATAAGAAGTTTCATTATCTGGTAGTTCAAAGAACAGATGTAAACTTCTTATATTTGTTAATTATGTTTCTCTACTGAAAATACCAGCCACTTGTGATTTAAATGTTTAAGAATATTTTTCATTTTGAATTTTTGCTTCAGTGCTGGGGACTAAAACCAGGGCCTTACATATGCTAGGTAAACACTCTACTACTGAACTACCTCCCAGTCCTGTTGTGAATTTTGACGTTTGTTCCTTCGGGATGTTTTTTCTGTGGATGCCATCATATACATTTTCTTCCTGGCCCAAACAAATGATGGTAACAATGGATTCATGTGATCATTCGTCACAGAAGAACTGAGCTACCACCCATTTTCCCGGCCACAGACTGATTTCAATGCGCTTCCAATTATTCTCAAAGATTTACTCCTGATTCCACAGTTGCTAAGTCTTAGATTTTATCTGGCAATTACCTCCATCATATAAATGTTTATTGTGTTAAAAATGTTCCAGATATTAAGTAAGGTGGGTATAGTTCTTTTCTCCTAACTGCCCTCTTCAGCTAATAATAATTAATGCCTCTTCTGCTCGTAACATCATTTAACTTTTAGGTAGACAGTTATATCTCCCTTTAGCCTCCTTCAACTTGAACGAATATTCCCGTGCTCTTAACCTTTTCTCACAGGTCTTGTTTTCCAAACCTTTTATCATTTTTGTTAGTCTCTTCTGAACTACCGATAGCCTATCTTCTTAAAGGAAATTCAGTGTTTGCTAGCCTCGCCTGAAGCAGAGCCATTGCCTCACAGAGCAGAATCAGTTCTTTTGTTTAAGACATTTTTCTTTGGAGCGATTGCATAAAGCCTCCTTTCTCACCTACAGGTGGGTTATGCTATTGCTTAACTGGTATTCCCCAGTTTTACAGTGATTTGGAAACATACCAAATGTCATCAAGGCCGCTGCACAGATGTACAAAATATAATGAAGCAATTATTTAAAAGAACATAAAACTAATTGTTTAAAAATGAAAAAAAAAACACCAAAAAACCTCTCCAAGTTGATCCAGCTGTTAACTCTGACCTGTTTCCAGCAGGAAGTTTGCATGTAAGGAAGAGAGTATTATCTGCAGGTATGAATGTCCCTTGACATGGTTGCCTTAAGAATTTGGTTCTGTCCTTTGGCTTTGTTTGTGTTTTGTTTTTGTTTTTGAATTATTCCATTATACATAACCAAGTCTTTCAGAAAATGCAAACATATATACTTTTTTTGAAATTACAGTAGACGCTGAAGTTATAAAATTGCACAACGGGAAAAAAAATCCCAATTGACGCCCATCCACCTGTCATTTTATAATTAATGTGCTGATCATATTTTCATTGTTACAGATGTGACATGGTGCTGAAGAGTTTCCTTGTGTAAAGATGTTATTGAAGGCATAGCACAATCCAGAATGCATGCATAATGGCATTATATTTTCTGATAACCTAATGCAATGGATTGTCTGATTACCCACACACTTTCTGTAACATACTGTTCCACCACCCAACCATACGTCTTTAGTGAAACTTTAAACCTTTGTGCAATATCAATCTGCCAAAGAAAGTAGTCCCTTTGCAGGTGATATAAGCAAACTCAGCTGCTTCCCTTTTAAACTTACAGTTTTCTCTTCCATAATCAATCTAGTTGCTATGATTATCTATGTGACAGATGTTAAATGGAGGGATGTTTAATTTTCCCAAGGTGTTATTATATACTTATTTTATGTTCATTTGTTTTCACTCACCTAACTGCTTCATTGGAATGAAATTTCCTCGATGACTGTCTTGGGTTGTAAGAATTCCACATCTCATTCCTAAATAAGCCTTCCCTGACCCAAAAAAAAGCATTTTACTGCCCTATAAAAATAAATCCTTTTGCTCTGTGTCTGCTCTTCTAGCTAATGATTAGATCCACATTTCCCAAGATGTTATCCCGACACAGTAAGATACTCTATGACAAAAGGGTCTTCTAATCAAATAGGATTGGGAGATTGTGTATTCTGTTCCCCTCTGGAGAATCAAAATTCACACAGGAATGATCAAGATTTTGAAAAGCCAGAGAATGAAGAAACCTGTTCAAGGCAGTGTTTCCCAACATTTTAGGACATGATGCCTGAGATGTTTTTTCTCCCACATATCTCCCATTAACAGTCCTTGGAAATCACTTGGAATATGGACATATTGGTTTGCAACCATATCTCATCCAATCTTATTTTCTCTGTGAGATAGAATCTTCACAGTACAGGAACATAGATCAATGGTTTTCGTTAATATTTTGTGGTCGTCTATAACATGTGCAGGCAGATGATGAGCAAGGACGCTTACCTGAAGGTGGGAGGTGGGAAGAGACAGAGCCCGTGCTCATTTCTGGAAGAAACAAATAACTATTAAACATCTATTCTATGCCGGACAATCATACATGTTTTATACACATTCACTCAACAAATATTTATAGCATGCCTATTATTCTAGGAGGTGTGAATCAGTTGAGAACAAAGCAAATTCCCCACCTTGAGGATGCTTAGATGATCACATTAAATCTTCAGGAGATAAGGATTTTTGTCTTTATTTTACAGGTGAGAAAAATTGAAGCTGGGACATTATCACCAGAACTTTCCCGAAGTCACAGAGCTGGTAATCAGCATGGACAGGTACCTGGATATGTACACAGGCCTCCTCATGAGGCTCATATGCCAGGCCAGACTGCCTGCGTGCTGCTCCTTGCTGCTGGGGAGTTAGAGTAGCTCAGAGTAGAGACCCACAAGACATGAGATCAGGGGATCCAAACTCGAGACAGCTCATCAAGCTATTGTCCTCGAGATACTTGATTACCTGCTACACACCTGCTTTAACAACTACCTATCACAATTTGAGGTGTGGAACCTGGAGACATGTTGATGTGTGTAAATAACACTCCTCTCCTTTCCAAGACTGGGTTGCATCAGCATTCTTAGGAAACACTTTCATCCTTGGTTATCAACCTAACTTTATAGGGAAACTTAATCTATATGTTTACAAATCACTCTCCAAAGTGAACCCCAAACCCATCTTTAAGTTCACAAAACCTCTTATTCTGCCTCTCCCATCCAAGAATTTGCAGTATCCAGAAATTCCTCCTGGATCTTTGGTCTGTGGCTTTCATAGGGAAGCCAAATTGGCTTTAGGTTCAAATCCCTGCTTTAGGCTTTCATAGGGATGCGAAATTGAATTTTGGTTCAAATCCCTGCTTTTCTTCTTAGAGAGTATGAAATTTTCAGACCAGTTTTCCATCCACTACATTTTCTTTTGCTTCCTTATAATGAAGATTCCTTTTCAAAACTGGCTCTCAGGGAAGGAAGTGACGCATATTCAGGCAACATAGACTCCATTTAATCCTTGCGTCTCTCCTGGAGTGAGGTTCCCCTAGGTGTTGTTGAGGCAGTTCTCTGAGCTCTTGCAGAGCGCTCTCCCTGGAAATCTCACCCACATCCTCGGCTCTACCTCCTGCCTGCATGCTGCTGGCTCACCAATCTTCAAGCCAGTGTTTTCTTTAGAACTCCAAACCCATATTTCCAATAGCCTGCCTAGCATTGCCATCTATTTAGCCTACAGCGTCTCAAGTTACTCCTCTATCCCTGCTCTCTACTCAGCATTCCCTGCCTCAGGTCCAGGCTGCAATTTAACCATTCTTTAGGCCTCACCTTCTCCAGGAGGTATCTGACTCCATGTGTTCTGACTATGAAGTTTCAATCATGGCACCTCTAAGTCATGAGTATGCTGATTATTTTGGAATATGTCGCCCTAGTACACTGTGAGCATCTTGAGGACAGTAGCAGGTCTTATCTGCCTTTTATTCTCAGTGCTGAGCAAGACAGCCAGATACCTTGAGTGCCAGGTAACAGATAATGGTATGAATGAACAAATAAACCAAGGAAGGAAGGAAGGAAGGAAGGAAGGAAGGAAGGAAGGGAGGGAGGGAGGGAAGGAGGGAGGGAGGGAAGGAGGGAGGGAAGGAAGGAAGGGAAGGAAAGAAAGGAAAAGAAAAGGAAAGGAAGAAAGAAAAGAAAAGAAGAATGAAAGAAAGAGGGAATAAAGGTAAAGGTGATCATTTCTATGAGGGTCAACTATTTCCCAAGGATACTCATTGTTTGAAACTTATAAAGTTCACGTAAAAATAGTGAGACACTAATAACATTTTCTGTATTTAGTCATTTGTACAATGATGTTTCTGACTTTACAGAAAACACATTAAAGAGAAATGTGGGGATATGCCTACTAAAATATTTTTAAGCCTATAAACATGAAGTTTAAGATTCTTTCAAAAAGTTTTAGCCATAATTTTGGAACCTTAGATCGAGACAAAAATGGAAAATTTTAGGAATCTGTATTTATAGCTTTTTGTTGCATGGTCAGAGTATTCTTTTAGTATAACATGAGTGATCAAGAACATCTAAGATGTTGGTCAGAAAATTCCTCCAAAGTCGGCAACTGTCTTCTGGAATCACTTGACTCAACTCTTCCCATATTTTCTTCAGCTTACTGGCTTCTTTTGACTTTAAAGAACACAGAGTCGCTGGACATGGTGGCACAGTCCTGTAATCCCCGTACTAGCGAGGCTAAGATAGGAGGATTGCAGATTCTAGACCAGTCTCAGCAATTTAGTGAGACCCTCAACAACTTAGTGAGACCCTGTTTCAAAATTTTAAAAAATGAAATAGGGCTGGGGGTCTATCTCAGAGCTAAAACACTCCTGGGTTCAATCCCCAATACCAACAAAAGCAAAAACCAAACAACAACAAAAAGCCCAAAAATCTATAGGTGTTCATGAAGTTTGTGCAAATTAATTCTAGGATAATTGAAAGGTGTCTTAAAATTTGAGCTTCACTTTGTTTATAATACAAGGCAGAAGTGTATCTGCATATTGAACACATTAATATCTGCAAAGAACGCCCTTTTTCTTATAATACAACAATAATAAGACTGCGGGCCAAATTTCCCAATTTCTCCACAGGTATAAATAAAGGAATCATAAGCCTTCTGGTCTTTAAGATGTTATCTGTGTTCTTATAATTCATTCAATATACAAACAGGGGAGATTCCACACTTTACTGCAACAATGTTGACACTTGCCTTTCTGACAATGAAAAAAAAAGAACTAATTATCTTATTTTGCTTTTTCAACACAAGAGCTTCCTTTTTAAATGACAAACTATCCCACTGCGTGGCATAAAGGACATTATGCCAAGTTACTTGAAAATGGGGACAGGGATCTTCCACTGTAAAGAAAAAGTATATTCTCTTTGGTAGGAGGGAATAGAATGTAGTAAATGGGATTTGGATTCATAAGTAATAAGAGCGAACACATTGCCATTTCTTATAAGCCAAGTTCTCTTAAGTGTGTTACATAAATTAACACATTTCATCCTTATAACCACCCTGGGAGTAGGTACTATTTTTATTCCTTTTATAATGGAGGAAATTGATCAATAGAAATGTGCCCAGGACCAAGAGGATACAGGTGACAGGGCCAGAGTTTAGACCCAGGCAGTCAGACGTTGGAGTGGACTCTCAACCATGAGGCTATGCTCACCTGACTCTCAAGTCTAGCTCTACTAGCTACCTGCACAATTTGGGGCAATAAACCTCTCTAAGCCTTAGTTTTGTGGTCTATGAAAATGGTAGTATCTACCATACAGGGTTATTATAAGAATTAAATGAACGTTGAATGTACAGCTGGTATTGAAGTGCCTGTCCTAGGGTCCAATCTCCTTAAACATAGCTGCTGTCCATTGGGCCATCAGGTATACAAATGTCCTACGTGACCTGTCATTAGACTGTACCAGTCAGTGTCCCTGAAGGAAATAAATGCTATGCTCACATAGGTAGTTGAGATGAATTTAATGAAAACACCATTAAAGAAAACCAACCAGGTTAAAAAGAAAGCACCCTGAAGCTAGATACTAAATCCTGGGGAGACTTTACCACCAAGACCTGAAGGGAGTAGTACAAGGAGCAGTTTCCAGAACCTTCTATTCCTGATAGGCACTGTTGTCTTCAGTTGAGGAATCATCACTGCCAACTCGGTGGCTGGCAGGGAAGGAACCAGAGTAATGAATACCTCGATGTATACCTCAGCTATCCTGTAGTCTTCTGCCACCCAAACCCAAAACATGATGTTCTCTATTACCTCCTAGCGTCTGGTTTGTGGATTCAGCCATTGCTTCCAATATAAAAAGTGCATGTGTTTTCATGTGTATGTGTGCTCTGCATGATTCTGTGGAAAAACGTATTGTAGGCATAACTTCAAATCAGGCATTGTGGACAATTTCTGGGCTGGGAGTGAATTATTTCTACCATCCCTAGGTGATTCATTGATTTTAGTGTGTCATAGATAAAAGCTGAATTTATGTATTTATGTTTGTTCGTTTCTTTCTTTCTTTAACAAACCCTTATATGAAGCTTGTCTTATAGTAGGCACTATTTTAAATCCTCAACTATCAGATTATTTAATTTATACCTAGTGAGGACTCCATGGGACAGATACGGGATTTGAAGAGTGAGGAGCTGGATTAAACAAGAATGTTATTTCTGGACATTATGCCGTTTTCTCTATGCTTACAATTTGAAAAAATTAAGAATACTATTGATCCTGATAGAGTTGTTTGTTTTTGGTACTGGGGATTGAACCTAGAAGCATTTACCTCTAAGCTACACCCCCATTTCTTTTTTTGTTTTGTTTCGAAACAGGGTCTCTCTAGGTTGCTGAGAATCTTGCTAAGTTACTGAGGCTGGTCTTGAACCTGCTATCCTTCTGTTTCAGCTTCTCAAGTACTGGGATGACAGATGTGTGCCACCACACCTGACTCCTGATAGAGGTATTTTAAGGAGACTATAAGAAAGAAAAACTTCTTTAGCTTAATGCAATAGTGTTGATAGTAACTAACAATAATATTGATAGCAACTATAGTATGATAAAACATAACCCATGAAACCACTAACACATCTTAGACTTGAGACCACAACTTGCTTCATCGAGTCCTGATCTGAAATTAGCCAGAATCTCCTTATATTCTTGTCTATTATCTATTGAAGTTTTTCCCCACATGACCAAATGATCACTTTTTTACAATAGATGTCATCTAAGTCTTGTAGTAATGGTGGGTTTGCCTTCTCCAAGAAATGAATCCATTGGAGCTGAGTACTAATATTCTTTCTCCCTTAAAGACAGCGAGTGCCCTCAACCTGAACACAGACCTCCATCACTCCCTATTGTAGGGGCCTCACCTGCTTTAGTTGCCTGGAAGATTTAAACATTAAAATCTACAACCTCTGAAGCCATATTTATTCTTCCGTCCCAGTGGAGAAGGCATTATTTCTCATGCTCATGACTCTGTACACACTGGAGATTTTGTTTAAATTTTACTCTGAATCCCACCCCCTCCCCAGTGCCACCCCCTCTACACAGTGTTTCTTCATCTGTCTAGAATCACCACAACCTTTAATACTCAGTTCTTCCCATTAGCCTGGGCTATCCTGGGCTTACTTATATGTCTTGCCCATGATTTTATATGAACATTGGGTCAGGCATTGGGGTTTATGAATTTTTGTATTCTTTTTTGCTAGCCTAGTTTCTGAGTTATAGAAGGGCCAAAAAAAGGGTTGATGAATGAATAAATTAAGCTGTTTGTTTAAGCCTTGCTAACATACCTGTTATACTGACCAAAGTTAAATTCTGTCAACCAGAATTATCAATATCCCCCACATCATTCATCTAAAGTCCTGCCTTCTTCTCTCCCTGTCTAGGCAGGTTTAAAGGTGATTTGAAGGAGATTGGACATTTTCCTAATGATATGGGACTCCCAGAAAAACATCACGTATGCCATAAGTACGAACAAAATAGTTTACTCAGTCTTCTATTGTTAAACTTAAGGAAATCAGAGCTACAGGGGCTTTAGAATAATCTAAGCCACTTTTTAATTTTTGTAGCAAGGATATGGAGATATGCAGAGGCTAACTGATGTGCCCAAATTTATACCAATGCTAAACTTTGATCTTTTTCCAGAGAATATAGATTCTTTTTTTATATGTTTTTATTGGTGCATTGTAGTCCCACATCACAATGAGTATCAGTTTGGTGTTAACATACATGCACACAGCTCTTGGTGTCCCTCCCCCCTGCCTCCCCCTGTTTCCCCCCTCAACATGTAGCACTGACAATGATGTTGGTATAATCTCATATATACACATTGTTTATGACAGTAATTCCATAGATTCACTTCTTTCTTACCCTTCCCCTTCCCTTGTACCCCTTCCCTTGCACCACTGAGGGTTCTCCGTTGTCATTGGA
>PVJS01004429.1:0-60000 GCA_004027185.1 Glis glis
AGGATCTGGGTTCATGGCCAGCCTCAGCTTGCTCGCTCTCTCTCTCTCTCTCTCTCTCTCTCTCCCTGTCTCTCTCCCTCTCTCTCTCCCCCCTGTCTCTCTCTCTCTCTTCCTAGTGAGGCCCTCCGCAACTTCGTGAGACCCAGTTTCAAAATAAAGTATAAAAAATAGGGCCTGGGGTGTAGTGCAGAGGTAGAATGACCCTGGGTTCAATCCCCGGTACCACATAAAAAAAAAAAAGAAAAAGAAAAATAACAGCATGATATTGGAAGCACCTACTATGTGTCAGGCGTGTCAGGCATCAGACATAAATTAATTAGGATGAAGACTTGTACAATGTCTGAGAGTAGTTTTGGGGTTTTTTTTGTCTATGCCCTCTATGTTAATTGCCTAAATCTATTTAAAGTGAAGACATCTCCAATAAAAGGATATTACGCATTTTATACTATTTGACTTTGATAATGTACTTAGAAGTGAATGGCTGGCATAGAGTAGAAACTTAAATATTTGTCAAATGAATAAATGGTTATAAGCACTTTTCAAAACTAAAATAAATCATCTTCCATTTCTAATGTGTTTGGAAAGACATCAACAAATGGCTATTGTAAGGAAGACTGCAGATGCCCGTTAGGATAATCTGTGTAGTAGTTTATTTATTCTACTATAGAATTTTTGTTCCGAACCCCTGGGGGAAACTTTTGTTGTGATTACTTGTAGGGTGGCAGTCAGTGCCTCTACTCCAGAACAAGATCTCAAACCAAGTCCACGTCCTCTCTTCATGTCCCTGCCACTTAACCATCCAGTTGTTAACACATTTTAAAATCTGACAGGTTATTTCACTTCCAAAATGATACTAAGAGTCACACATGTCAGAACTCCATTTGATAAGTTGTGTTCATTTCAAATGTGGTATGTGAGCACTGAGTCCTCACTCTTTAAATTCTGCAAAGTGTATCAATAATTATGCCAAATCCATCCAACAGTTGATTGAGGTGTTTTCAGTTTGATATGGGTGTCAAAATGCGAACATTATTCAGATCTTTGCCTGGTATGTTGAATGGGGGGAAAAACCCATTCATACATTACAGATTCATTCCTAACATGAGGATTAGGAAAAGGTATCTCAAATTCCACACACATTTTTTTTTTAGTTCCAGAGGTGACTTTGCTACCTGACATCCTGGCCACCCTTATTACATGCAATTCTACTGTCATGGGCAAAAAGTTCTAAGGAGGACACAAATTTGTACAGGTCTCAGGTGGTGCTTTACAAAGAAACAGTTTTTGTAATTGCAATTTCTAATGTATTTTGGAAAGATTATTGCTTCTTTAATTATAAAGTAAATATTTAAAGATCTATATCTACCACTATCTGTTCTTCAGGCCTCTCCTGATTTAACCTTACATGTTCCCACTGCATCATGAGTGACTGAACCCCAATCAGAAATAATTCAGTGATGGAAACTCTTCACTTGGGCTTCCACAATTTGCTTATGATATTCCTGGTTTGTAGCTGTGTTTGTACTTGTATAGACAAAAATAACCAATGAAGAAAACAGAAGAAATATAGTTTTATATTTAAAGTGGTGCCCTGAGGGACCAAGGTAGTAATCCAGGAAGATGCATACTATGCTTTTTTTTCACCGAATCAGCGTGAACATAAAGTATCTATTTAGTAAAAAAGAATAATCTCTAATTAATAACACACCAGCATTCAAATAGAGAACATATTGCATGTATTCAGTTTACTAGGGAGAAGTTTAAGAAGAGTCAAACTTAATTTTATGATCATAAAGCTCTCTAGTCAATACATCATGGATTAGATATTGTAGATAAATAGATCTCTGGTCCATATATGTTTTTTCAAGTGCTAATTTTGGGGCAATCCAGTTGAGAATTGTTTTTCCATGTGTAGAATTCTTTCTCTGTAAATGCCTCTAGCCACGGGTGACAATAGCCTGGGGTCAACATCTGCACATAAGTTCATCATCATCTTTTAATTTTGTGGCCTGGAGCTTTTGACCCAATGAGGTTTTGGGAGTTCATAGGGGCAGGAATAAATGGAGCAAACACTTGTCTTTGGAGCCCGAGCACTGACCTTAAAGATGTAAAATGAATTGCCTGCTCCTAAGGATATTGTTAGAGTCAGGTATGTGAAAATGAGCAGTAAGAATGTGCAAGAGAGAGAGAGAGAGAGAGAGACAGAGGGAGAGAGGAGGGAGGGGGACATTTTTAAGACAAGTTTGGCATAAGTATTTAGTGTATCATTTATATTTTTTATTTTATTTTTTAACCATGTTACGCTTTTAAGACTGCGGATAGAAGAGTTAGGCTTCTGACTTTTAATGAATCACTGTGAATTTTGATTACATACATTACTCCAACCCTCTGGGGTTGGGGGACAATTATAGTTCATTATATGCATCTCAAGTTGTTTATTCCTTATGATGCATAAGGATAGTTTAAGGACTTGTTTCTGCCAAGAGTTTCCCCCCACCACCAAATAATTTCACAACAGAGTAAAAACACATGGACTTTATATAAAGTAAAAATAGAAGTGATATAAGGGTTGTATTTTTATAGCTGTATTTGAGTACATTTCAAATGAATGTTTGTTAAACAGGGGGAAAAATCAGATTGGCATTGTCGTGATTCTAAGCGAATTAGGTGAGGCAGGAACAGGAAGAATCTGAGTAGCTTGCATTTAATTAGCACTTACTGGTACAAAATAAATTAGACAGATTTGTCTTGTTTTATGAGCAAGATCCTGTTTTTCTATTTCATTTTCTTTGTGCTTTTGGTAAGGACGGATCTGGCGCTTTGGATACTAAATAGGCAACTAATTCAATTGGTGCTTTCTCCGAGGGTCTGCTTGCAAACCGGTGCCAGACTCACTGGTCCTTTGTGTACTGCCCGCCCTGCATGTGTCTGGGCTCCCCTGGCCAGTCCGTTTTTTTGTCTCTGATGGTTAATAAACTTTGAGCCTCGTAGTCAAATGTGGTGGGAACGGGGACAAGACGAGGGTCCTTAGTGAAGGTGTTTGTTGTTAAATAGAACAATTCAGCTGTCTCTTTAGAAAACTTGACAAAAGGAAATGCTCCCTGCTGAAAATTTTCTTAGCCTGTTGCACAAAAGATGAAGTTTGTTTAAGAAATTGCTGCTAAAGAAAGCGTCAACCCATTAAGGTAATTATATGGAACCTGTGCCGTATAACAGCTTAATTGATGTTAATGTTTGTCTAATTGGTGATTGGGAGAGTGCAAAGGACTAAAGGTCTTCCGAGCACTTTCAGTCACGGCTCTGAAAGGGGCTCTTCTGGTTTTCACAGTTATAACAATGCCTGCGCGTCTTTCTCAGATTACGCCTTGTTTTCAGCCCCTTACAGCATTCTGCTCCACTACTTAAAGCGTAAAATAAGGGTGAAGAGCCATTGTCTAATGCAGCCTTTTTCAAAGAGTGTTTCTGACAGGGATTGTTCTAGGAATCAGGCAGGAGAGAAGGGAGTGTGAGAGGTGAAAGCCACTATCACCCACTTGTGTCACCTCCCCAATGAGCAGCAAGAGCCGCCTAATTGCTGCATCTGTTTTTTTTTCCCCCTCCAACCCTCCATTCTCTTAAACAAGATCCTTACACTGATGCCACATGTTCCTGTGGAATCTATCAAACAAAACACAACAAAAAAACACCCCAACCTTGCTGACATCTTAAAAAATTGGCATAAAAAGAACCGTTAGGAAAACATATATAACCAGTAGATGCATGCACAAAAATCCATGAACTCTTAGCTTTTCTCAGCTTTTCACGTGTTGTATGGACATATTTATAAATAGAATTAGATGATACAATACATGTATGTACCTAAATGCATATATGTGACTTTTCTGTGTAAAGATACAGCATAGATATTACAGGGATACTTAGACATGCAGACACAAATGTATAGATTTGGAAACCTGGCATTTGTTTTCATACTAGAAAGCTATTTAAATGCAGCATCCATCTTTATGGGTTTTTTTAAAAGTCATAGCAAACATCATTTATCTAGGTTATAAAACTCAAATGCTTAAATACTTTGCATCTCTAAATTAACTGATGGAGGAGCCAAGACTTCTCATTAAAAAAATTCTCAGCTTACACACTCACACACACACACGTGTGCGCATGCACACACACACACACACACACACACACACACACACATAATGCATCTAACATCCCCCCATCCCTGCGAAGTTATAGTTCTCAGGCTTTTCAATTTTTACGTTTTACATTCCTATATTTAACAGATTGATATTTTCCTGTTTGTTCTCTTTAAGATTCCCTTTCTCCATACAGAGTGTATTCATGCGCTATCCTAATGAGGAAATGACGAGTTTTTATCAACCTTATTAAACATACACCCAGAAGATATCCATTTTAATAAGGGGCCAATTACTAAGTGTGTCTTCAGTTAGAAAGAACTTAGCTTTTACCTTGTTCTTTGGCTCTCCATGTCTCTAATTAATTGAATCTTGAAATCGTTGGACTTTCAGCTTAAGAGAAGACTGAAGAAGGGAACTTAACAACACTGCCTATTCCTTTATGTCTAGAACAGGCTAAAAAAAAAAAACACCTGTAATGCTAAAAGACTCGGGCTTTTGTCTGTTTCTAATATTACTTTTCTGCCTAATTGCCATCACTGCCACGTACATTAGGCCCTTTTTCAGCAGGGTTAAAACAGGGCCAGTGATGAATGGAAAACTGATTGTACTGCTGTCAAACTTGAATGTGAGGCTTATTCTAGAGATAGGAGTATGAGGAAAAGGACAGAGAATTGCACTTCATTAAAGCTCCACCAAGCTGATTGGAGTGGAGGAGGTAATTGAGATTTAAAGTGGCATTCCCATCACACTGTCCCTTTTTTAACTTAACAACTGTCATTCAAGCCACATAGGGCAACAATTGGCCAGATTTCCCAGCTCTTCTGAGTAATAAAACAGACACTCACCTTCTGGCTATTCGTTTTACTTACTTTGTTCTAATTTCCAATTCATGTGTCATTAGTGAACGAAGATTGACAAGAAATAGCTTTGACCTCACAGATTTGACCTTCAACCCCAAAGACCCAACTCTGGTCTGAACATAGGTTAGAATATGCTAAGAAACACCTTTCCTTTGCACACAAGTGAATGGCAGTTTTTTCGTCATTGTACCACCCCCTGCTTGCCACTACATTTAGACTATGAGACGTGTCAACTGCCTGTCACGACGACAATAGGCACAGCAAACCAGAATTCTCCCCAAATCCAAGGGGGACTTCCTGAACAAAGAGTAAATTTTATTGCACAGATTTTGGAGACCTCCAATTTGTAGCGCCATAATGAATGCATTCCACAGACAAATAGGTAGTTGTTAATTATCCCAGCAATTTCTTTTTTTAATGTGCTAACAACACAGCATGCTAAGCCTTCATATCCTACCCTGTCACCTGATGATCTCATCACAGTTGAAAAGATGGTAGTCTGGGAAGGAGGCATTATTAAAGCAAGTATGCATGACAATGCATTGCGTGATTATAATCCCTTATTTTCCTGATTTAATAAAAAGAAAGTGTGATATATTTTGGAAACAGATGGACTTGGCTACACCTTTCCTGGACCAACTGAAGCAGTTTACCTAGAGTACCGCTTTAAGATAAACATAGTCTTGTCTTTTCCTTGACCGATTATCCTAAAACTTTTATAGACCAATTTTGTGTCATCAATGCATGTTGCAGATTTGAAAAAAAGATACTGAAGGATAAGACCCATGACCTGAATAAGAACCCTCAATGAATTTAAAAGTAATTTATGCCTTGCACATAGTTTTGAATAGAAATTGGATCCTGGAAATCTATGATGGCTAGGGAATTGTTACGGTTTCTTCATATCAAGTAACAAGCATTTGAGTGATTGCAGTGTTAGAATCCCCCCAAAAGCCAAAATGGGAAAGTATACTTCTTTATCGTGTCAAGTGTTTAAAAACTTGACTCTGTTTCCTTCATGTGAACGCATTGTGAAAACACTGGTAGGTTACTGCGTTGACTTCCTCTGAATGAATTGTGAAGTCGTCTGGGTTTTCCCAGCAATATCCATCCTTCTGCAGTTTTTATTTTCAAATCATGGCTCTCTGACTGTACTCATTTCACTTTAATGGACGTCTGTAGTCATTTGGTTTCCCCCTGTAATATTCTTCTATTATAACATGGATTTGCATAACTCATTGTGCTTCCCTGAGTTTTCTGAATTTCTTACTTGTATTGCTGAGAGGAGTATACAATATATGTTCTTACAGGAGGAGGCATTCACTTTCCCGAGAAATCACAATTGTTACCACATCATCTGTAAGTACTCTCAAAGCTACCTTCAGAACATTTAAATAAAACTCAGAGGACGGATTTCTTTTGAAGAAGGTGATTAGCATATGAATACAGAAGCATCATTTCAGAATAGGAAACACTTCCAGAGTATGACATAGTAAGTGTTTACTAATAATTATCAAAATTTCAGGGAGCCTATTATGAATAGAGCATTCTTTATTAGATCTGTGTCACAATTCTGTGGGAAACATGCTTTCAGGGTAATGACAGTAACACGTTTGCCATCGCTTTGGGCTAATCCATGTACCTTCCCTGTTACAGTGGTGGTCTTCAAGCCAGTGGAGAAAGCTCTATGGATTTGAAATTTTGCTTGCTTGTGGGTAAGTTTTCAAGCCCTTCCAGGTCAGAGAAGGTCTGAACTTATGGCTTTATCTCAACAGCACATTAGTGGCCATCAAAAGAAATAAATCTCTCTCTGTTGGTAGTTTCTGTAGGGATGTCTTTTATCCTACACCTGTGACAATTACCCTGTGTTAGTGAAGCTAACAAGAGTCAGGCCACAGGTCATGGGTCAGGGCACTGTCAAAAGGAAGTTATTCTCAGTCCACTGAATCTCTTATCATTTTCATCTAATGTGATATCCACCTGTCAGTCAGAGAAGGTAGGCCATTGTCTTGTTCTAAATGCTGCACTTTCTGCCACAAAGAGAACACATTTTATTACTTTTCTCATAACTACCTTTTTCTCTCTTTAAAATTTTTATTTTCAAAATAAACACACTCGACCTATAAACATTTCAAAGCACCAGGATATTTACACTAAAATAGAAACAAGGAGTGATATTAAAAATAGGCTTCAGGTATTAGCGTTTGTTTGATTGACTTAATGGTCATATGTTATAAATGGAGTCCAAAAAAGAGTTGACTAAATGAATACATGAAATGAGCAGCACTGGAGAAATAACGAATGGTAAAATAGCTCCCCAATTTTACATACGCCTAAGTGACTGTGTGCAAAATCACCCCAGATATTACGGACAAGCACAACATCCTGCTAATGAGTATTTGTAGGAAATAATAAAGCTTCTTCTGAGAAATATTTTCATAATGGACTTCAGTTAAGTATACATCGTTGGATCTGCTTATGCTATATTTGGATATAATGAAATTCCATTTCCAATGTGATACAGTGAAAGGTTCAGTTATCCCAGTGTATACAGTATGCAAATTGCAATTCCTCTTGACAGGATATTCAACTTACAAGGAAAATTTGTCTCAAAGAATCTTCCTTTAAAAAAAAAATAGATATTTCAGAGCTTTAAAAGAGGAGGTTAAAAGTGACTAAGTTGGGTCACTTAGACCTTCTTTCTCATTACAAGGAGGCCAAATCACAAAAAAAAACTCAACACCATCCTTTGTCATCGGAGAAATGTAAAGTAAATCTCAAGCATTTTCATATGCCCTTTTCTTTCTGGCAACTGCTTAAGAATAACATCGTGGGATGAAAAGTTTTAGAATAGAACTCAAGAGACCATATGCTTTATCCTCAAATCTGCTATTAGCCTGTTGAATAGCACAAATCTCAGTTTCCCCTGCTGTCAATTGGGAGTAAGAGCTCATTATTCACAACTCCGTGGACTTTTTACGATTCCACAGCGTCCTTCCCATACACTGAGATCAAAACCTCTTCTCTGGGCTCCCTAAAAAGAATTTTATCTTCATTCCTATTAAAAACCTAGATATTCCACCCACACAACCCTGATCTTTTTGAGGACAGGAATAGCATCTTCATTTTTTTTTTTTACCCAAGCACTTAGCAGAGTGCCTGCTGAATTAATGAATGAAGGAATGATTCTCAAGATGGCTATATATCCTGCTTTGTGCCCTTTATCATGTTTAATTATTAATAGGACCCACTCACTTTCAAAAGTGCACCAGTTTGGATGACAAATTATATGATATTCATCATTTCCTCAATGGAAGTAGAAACTACTTCTATTACCAATTTACTTGAGATCAATTAATGTCACTCAGACTCCTCTTTTCTTTACAAAATAACTCCAATTCTTCTGTCTTTATCTTCTGTTTCAAAGTTTGGAGATTATTTTAGTGAACATCTGAAGCATAGATTTGGGCTTCTCCATTTGCTGTCATTCAATATTTAAATCACTGTGCTTCAAAGACAAGACTCAGGTTCCTTGCAAATTTAAGGTTATAGGGTTCTAAGAAATACAGTCCTATCCTTTAATGGGTCATCCCAGGTTGCCCCTAAAGGTCTCACATTTTGGTAATTATTATTTTAGGTAACCAGTCATCTGTCTTATTTGTCATGTTTGTAAAAACTATCTATTATTAGTTTTTAGGGAAAAAAGCAACTGTCTACCAGCAAGCAGATATGATTTAATAGACTTGGGAAACAATAATCCTTTAGCTAGAATATGCTGGAGATGAGGATGAGATATGTCTTGATAACTGTTGCAATAAATGACACCTTAATGTATAAAATACATGGTTCAAAAGTTTGTATACTTGGTCCTGTGCCTGTGTGTAGCAATGTAGTAAGAACATGACAAGGTGTAATGCCAGAATAAAAAAAAAAAAGATTTTGCTAAGAAGCCATTCCCAAATTTGACAACTTCTCTGCCCATGTTTTTCATAGCATGTTTTTGAAACAATCCCCTTGTTTGTTCAAACATTCTATATGCTGACACACCAAAAACTCTGATAAACAGACTTGATGTGAAAACAAATAGAAACAAAGAGAAAAATATTTGATTTTGCAAATTCGGATTTATGACTCATAATAATAACATTTTCAACATCATATTTCCAACGGAAAAGGACTTTTTTTCTCTCCCTTCAATTTGGTTCAAGTGTGTTGATTCAGACATCCTGGGTTCCTTTCATTATTAAGATTCTAAGTTATGAAAACACTTGCTTTATATGGATTCAGACTATACATTGTTTATAATGAAATGATTTATATCTTGAGATAATTGTATACTCATATGCTATTGTAAGAAATAATACAGAGGTATCCCATGTACCCTTTCCCCAGTTTCCCCCAATGGTAACATGTTGCAAACTCTAGCACAACAGTGCATCTAGGATGCGAATATGGATGCTGGAAAGATAATGTTTGCATCACCACCAGAATCCCTCATGCTGCTGATTATAACCACACCCACTTCCTCCCACACTCAAATCTCCTTTTACTTGTCAACCACTGATCTGTTCTCTATTTCTGTAATTTTGTCATTTCAATAATGTTATATAATGGAATCATAAACCATTTAACTTTGTAGGATTTTTTTGCACCAAGCATAATTCTCTGGAGATTAATCCAGGGTGTGGCATGTTATTGATAGTTCCTTCTTAGCAGTCCCATGGTTTGTTGAACCAATCAATTGCAAAGGATGTCTTGTTTGTTTCTAGTTTAGGGAGATTATAACAGCTGCACTGAACATTCATGTACAAGTTTTTGTGTGAACATAAGTCATCATTTTTTCTGAGATAAAAGCCCAGGAGTTCAACCAGTAGATAGTTGTATGTTTAATTCTGTAATTGTCAAACTGTTTTCTAGAGTGGCTGTACTATTTTGTATTCCTACAAGTGATGGGTGAGTAATCCAATTTCTCTGAATCCTTATTTGCATTCGGTCTTGTTATTCTTTTATAGTCACTCAAATAGGCATGTAGTAATAGCTTTTTTAATTAATAAAATTCATTTCTGGTGCAGCATGGAGGGAAATTTTCCAAGTGCTATGTGTACATATGTTTTCATCACAATGAATCTTACTGTGGTGTACAAATGCAATGCACTAACAAGATAATTTAAAAAATATTTCCTAGAAAATTTTAGATACATAGAAAAATTGAGTGGAAAGTACAGAGAATCCCCATGTGCACCCTATCCCATGCATGCATCCCTCCCCATTGTAGACATCTCATGCCAGAGTTGGACATTTATTATAATCCATGCTCCTGCATAGACATATCATTATCACTCAAAGGCCATGGTTCACATTAGGGTTCACTCTTGGCATCGTACAATCCATGCGCTTTGACAAAAACGTGATGACATGTATTCACCATTATAGTATCATACAGAATAGCTTCAGTGCCCTGAAAAATCCTCTGTGCTCTATTTGTTTATTCTCCCTTCCCCACAACCTCTAGCAACCACCAATCTTTTTATTGTCTCTAAGATACTCTCCTTTTGAGAATGTCATACAGCTGGAATCAGACAGCATGTAACCTTTTCAAATGGGCTTCTTTTACTTGGTAATATGCATTTAAATGTCCTCCATGTCTTTTCATGGCTTGTCAGCTCATTTCTTTTTAGTGCTGAGTAATATTCCACTGTCTGAATATACCACGGTTAACTTACCCCTTCACCTATTGAGGTACATCTTGGTTGCTTTCAAGTTTGGCAATTATGAGTAAAGCTGCTATAAACATTTTTGTGCATATTTTTGTGTGCAAGTTTTCATTCATTTGGGTAAATACCAAGGAGCACAATTTCTGGATCATATGGTATATTAGGTTTTATAAGAAACTGCCAGTATTCCAAAGTGACTGTACCACTTTTCATACTCACCAGCAATAAATGAGAGTTCCTCTTTCTCACATCCTCATCAGCATTTGGTGTTGTCAGTGTTTTGGATTTTGGCCATACTAAGTAGGTCTCTCATTGTTGTTTTAATTTGTAATTCCCTCATGACATATTATGTTGAACAGTTTTTCATATGTTTACTTGCCATTTTTATAAATCTCCCTTGGTGAGAGTTTGTTCAGGTCTTTTGCCCATTTTTAAAATTGAGTTGTTCATTTTCTTTTTACTGACTTTTAAGAATACTTTGCATATTTTGGATAGTAGTCTTTATCTGATGTATATTTTGCAATTTTTTCTTATTTCCAATGACCTTGCTGAACTTAATTATGAGATATGAGGGTTTTGGTAGGTTACTTGGGATTTTCTTTTTTATTTTTTTGCGGTACTGGGGATGGAACCCAGGGGCATTCTGCTTTCGAGCTACACCCCCAGCCCTATTTTTTATTCTTTATTTTGAAACAGGGTCTCACTAAGTTGCGGAGGGCCTCACTAAGTAGCTGAGGCTGGCCGCAAACCTGGACCTCCGGTCTAAGCCTCCCAAGTACTGGAATTACAAGCGTGCACCACCATGCCCGGCTTACTTGGGATTTTCTATGTAGACAACCATGTCATCTGCATCTAGAGGCAGTCTTTTTGGTCTTTTCTGATTTGAATCTTTCATTTCATCTGTTTGCCTTATGGTGCTGCTTGAACTTCTAGGATGATGTTAGCTAAAAGTGGTAAGAGTAGATATCCTTATTTCCCAAACATGGAGGGGAAGCATTCAGTCTTTCACCATCACATGTAAGTTTAGCTGTAGATATTTTGTAGATACCCTCTATCTTTCAAGCTTGGGTACTTTCCCTCTATTCCCAGGTTTCTGAGAGTTTTTTATCATGAATGACTATTGAATTTTAGCAAATCCTTCTTAAACATTGATTGATGTGATCATGCGAGTTTTCTTCATTAGCCTTCCTTAATATGGCAGATAGCATCGATTGACTTTTGAATATTGAGTTAATTTTGCATTCCTGGAATAAACTTCCCTTGTTTTTGGTGTATAGTTTTTTTTTTTTTTTTTTTTTTTTTTTTTTTTTTTTTTTTGTATGTTGGTGAATTTCATTCTCTAATACTTTCCTAAGGGCTTTTGCACTTGTATTCATGAGGGATATGGATGTGTGGTTTTCTTTTTTGCACTTTCTTTGTCTTTTATTTTTTGCAGCAGGGGAATACTAGATTCATAAAATGAATTGAGAAATGTTTCCTTCTATTTTATTTTCTGGAAGAGATCATGTAGTATGGGTGTTGATTAACAAGTCTTAAACATTTGGTAAAATTCCCCAGAGAAACCATCTGGGCCTGGAGATTTATTTTTTTGAGGGTTTTTAAGTCACAAATGTGATTGCCTTAATGGTTATAGGAATATTCACATTTTCAATTCCATATTGGCTAAGCCGTGGTAGTCTGTGTTGTTTGAGGAATGAGTCCGTTTCACCTCAGGTGTCAAACTTCAGTGTGTAGAGTTTTTGTAGTATGCCCTAATTCATTAGATGTCTTCAACATCTGTAGTGATATTCCTGTTTCAATCCCACGATGGGTAATCTATGTTATCTCTCTTTTTCCTTATAAATTTCACTAGAGGCCTCGACTTGATTAATCATTACAAAGAGCCAGCTCTTCACATGGAATTTTCTTTACTGTTTTTTCTCACAATTTCATTGGTTCCTACACTTTATTATTCCCTTACTTCTTTCCACTTGTTTGAATTTATTTTGTTTCCACTGATACATTTCCTGGCTAGGAGAGTAATGTTGCTTTATTGCTGACTCCACTAGGGTAAGGGTAAGGGAAAGAGGGTGGAAAGACCTGGCTAGGAAGACTGTCCTAAGACTTCATTGTAACAAGTTAGGAGGTTAAGTCCAAGCTCTCCAAGTGGTCTCTACTGACAGCATATGGCAGGACTAGCCCACAGGTTGGGGAAGAGGAGAGCTCTTACTGTTTGCAGGGAGGGAGAGTGAAAGTAACAGCTCCCTACTCAGCCTTATTTGAGAGCCTCCTGCAGCCTGGAGTGGAAGCCTAAGCTCTCTACCCAGCCTCTGCTGCAGTGAGTGAGGCTGGAGACCACTGTTTTTCTCTACTATGTTTTGGCTGAAGAAAAGCAGTGGTTGTTGATAGTTCTCTGTCTTGATAGACTGCTTCTTTCATGAGAAACCATAGGTTTTTATTGGAGTTTATTTGTGTGTGTATACACCCATTGGTATTTACAGGTCGCTGACTTCTTCAGCTCCACATCTGGGATAGATGAAGCAAAAAGAGAACATACAGAAGCTCACCCCCAGTTCCTCATCTGTATGCCTTTTTCTCTTCACCTTTCAGAGTTTCCTTATGAGTGTTATACATAAAATGTCTAGAGTTTACAGTTATTGCTCAAGGGAAAGTCGGTCTACTCGATTATCCCAATAGAAAAGTCAACCTATATTTTTATAACTTGTAATGATTTTATAATGTAATATCATTTTTTCTATTGCTGATGGTCCAGTGTATGATATAAATTCTTTCTCAATAGAAAACTTAGACCAACTTACCTTAGGAGTAATTAGGTAAGCGAATGTAAACAAATGTTTGATAAAACTACCTTTGGGTCATTTGTATGGTTCTTCTGAAAGCTGGAAAATATACCAATACACAGTTCCAGATTCAAACTACCACCAACACCCAGGAAATATCTTGAATTACTAGCTCCCAGAGTTTAGGGAGAATAGTAAAATTGTCTTAAAATTTTAGGAAGTGGAATAGGGTTGCCAATATAATTTTTAACCTCAAGAAATATTTACCATTATTTAGTGAGTTTGGGTTATTTTATTAAGAAAACTACAATTCCTTTATTGTTAAGTGGTATCAAGAACTGTTTTCTTTAGCTGAGATGTTAGAAAAAGTTTTTCCATGTGTTCTTTCCAATTGGTGGAGTTCTGCCAAATACCTGTAAGTAATGTCTTAGTGACCTCAACTGCTTAGACCAAAAATATCTCTCAATAAAACCAGAGTAACTACTTTGCATTTTAATTATATAAAGGCTTGTCAGATTTAACAAAAATAAAATAAAACAAAATAGACACTGGTTAAATTTGAATTTCAGATATAGCAAATAATTTTTAGTATAAGCATGTCCCATGCAATATTTAGAATATGCTCATGGGAAAATTATTTGTCACTTTTCTGAGTTTAAAATTTAGCTAGGTGCCCTGTATTTCACCTGACAAAACCATATTTTAAAAATTTCACAAGAAAAATATAGCTTACTATACAAGTGCTAGATTTATATATATACACACACATATATATACACATCATTAGAAATGTTTTAAAAGACATCAAATAAAATATATCATCCTTTAGAAATTGGCCTTAAGTTCATCATGAAAATTAACACAAAAGTAATGAATTATGGTCCAAAAAATAGTAAGGCAGAATGAAAGTAATTATTTGGTTAGGAAGTATAAAATAAATTAATATTTTACATTTTGTCCTTTCTGCATATGAGAGCGTGAGGAAAGAGAAGCAGGAGAGAGAGAGGGAGGGAGAGACAGAGGAATAAATTTTTTGAAGGGGTGATGAAAAATGATAAAGATCCCCAAACTCTATTTTATACAGGAAAATGGACCATATTAGTGCCATTGCTAAGAAAATTTTCCTTGAATTCCCAGAGAAATACTGGAAAAGAAGAAAGAAAAGGCAAGGAGCAGTGCTAAATTTTGGACAAAGCAGGGTTTGGAGGTGGTGGGATGATTACAATTTAGGGGCCAAATACTATTTTTTTAATCTTCAGCCTAATCATATGGAAACATTTTTAAGTATTATGTATTATAACCTACAGGAAATTACTATTGTTATTAATAATGATCTTTGGAATAGTAAGCTAGCAATTTCTCTCTATTTCTCTATCTATACTGGATTACACCTTAGAGAAAACTTTAACATTTTACATCTGAAATTAGGAAAAAAATCAATCAAGAACTGGTTACAAAAGTTTGTTGGATTCAAATGCCTTCATGTATTTCCAGTCTGTAGGTCTGGGATAAAGTTTCCTTAAGTAATCCTCTTCCCATTGTCAACCAAATCAAGGCCAGATCCCCCACCAGGTCTTTCTTAGGGCACTGCAAGGTGATCCCTACTCATCCTCCAGCCTTTCCCTCCTAAGAAACTCAAGGGACAATTCAGTCAAAATTACTATCTTCTAAAACCCTTAGCTTTCCTATCTCTACTTATGTTTTTAGTAAACCCATTCACTTGCACCTTTCTCCCCAGATCCCACTTTTTCTGATGGCAATTTTCACTTTCTTCTCATGGCATAACTTGAACTTCTCTTTACCACATGGATGACTTTCGGATAAGTAGCCACAGTTGTTCTTTCTGTCTACTTGGATTTCTTACCTTATACCTTAATGTTGCTTAACATTTTTTCATTGATTCATCGATGCTTACTTATCTGGCTCTCCCAAGTGCACCATTAGAAACCTTTGAAAATATGATCCATGATTAGCTCATCCACCCTTTGGCTCCCTGCTACAATTTTAATAGTACTAGTACTTCAGACTCTATAAATGTTCAATAAAGATTTGTCTCAGAGTATCAGTGAAAATCCAGAGTTTCATGCTTTCCAATTCATGACTTGGGTTTGGGGCGATGGCTGTTTTCAATGTGTATGTTGTCAGGTTTGTCATTCACCAGTGAGGAATAAACAGACCACTGGAACATGACTTCAGTGACTAGGGTCAACAGCTTTTATTAATGGATAATCAAAATGGCTAATTAGAAAAAATGAGATGGAAAGTGGTTTGGTAATTCTAAGTGCCTAACTCTAGCTGAGTGCTTATGCAATGATAAAATTCTCAGAAACAACAACTAAGATTTAAAGAACCCAACATTCTGTATAGCTTCTTAAAGTGGAAAAGAAATAATTACAGCTTTGTAAGGATTTTTTTTCCTGGTCTAGTTGAAACCAGCATAGCTGTGAAATAAAGTCTCAATTTTGGAGAAATTTTAAAGGTTTTTATCTTTGCTACTAGAAAGGAAGGAAATGTATTTCTTTAAAATGAAAACTTAGCTGTAGGAGAAAACAAGAAAAATTGCAAAAGGCAGGAAAATTACAGAATCTACAATTTTTGGTGTTCATGATTTTCCACTATCCCAAGTCAATAACCCTGAAATTAGATGACAATAAGAGGTGCTTTCTGTGACAAGTACTTCAGTTCTTATTAGATTTCCAATAGTCATTTAGATTTAGCGTGGTCCAAAAATGCCTCAAAATGCTACAACTTCTCTTCTTTCCAAAGTCATATAGATGTTTTAAAACCACTCCTGATATAATGAACTCTTTAAATCATAGGTGATATCTGTAAATCCTCAGTCAGACCTCGGCCTTTTAATCTTTTTTTCAGACAAAGATGTTCAGTCTACATTGATAAAGAACAAAGCTGATTATTAGCTTGGCAGGGAGACAACCTCTGTAATTCAGTGGACTCATCCCATTTCATGAAGAAACCGTTCTCATTGGATCTCAAAAATGCACTCCTGACCCAGACCCCTTCCATACCCTATCCTTCCTTTAAACTTCATTTCAACTCCCACATTTTTCAAAAAGCCTTTTCTCACCTTTTTCAGTCCATGGTGATAACCCCTAACTTGAATGCCTGCTCTATGATATTTGTCACTTAGCATGTGGTACCTGGCAAATTTAATGACTTTTTGTGTTGGTCTGGTCTTTCTAATCATAACATGAGGCTCAAAAAGTCAGGGACTTCCTAGTACATAGTCTGAAACACAAGGCAACACTGTCAATATATCAATAGATGTGTGTGGTTTTAGTAGAGATGATTGTGCCTTCAAGTTTACAGAGCTCCTGGTTGTGACCCTGCACTGCTTTAAACAAAAGAAGAAAGTAAGCAGTCTTAGTTATCTACTAAATAAGTTTCATATCATGTTGACATCTACACATTTTAAGTACAAGAATGGGATAATCAGCCTCAGATGTCAATAATTTAACCTGTTTTTATCCAAATATTCTCCTTTAAACAGTAGTCTCAAAAAGATTTCCATTGTTTAAATATATTTGAGAACTATGGTATACTATACCATCCTCTTGACCATTTGCAATGCACACTTTCACCATAAAAATCCTGAGAAATCCAAGTAGGAAAGCACAGTTTGAATCCAGTTTCACCCAACTCTTCCTAAACTTATTAGACCATGCATGAAACCTCACTGTCCTAGATTAAAATGATAGTTATTTGGAACACACATAGGGAAAAAATTAAAATATCCCTTTTGAACAGTGTCTAACCCACTTATTCCCACCAGAAGTGGGTGGTAGACAGAAAGCTGCCCAACTGAAAATGTAGAGTTTTTTTTTTTTTGCACAGAACCATATCATCAGTCTGTTGTCATCTGTCTATACTTCCTAGCACTACTTGACTATAAAGTGAATTTCATAGCTATTTGTTAAAGTTTTGGCACACTGATACTCTCATGAAAGCATATACAATATATACTTATTAATGATGTCATGAACAGGATGACTTTGATCTGAGTACTAATTATAAGTAAAAAATTAATAATAATAAAAAAGTAAGTATAGGCTGGCACAAGTTGGACAAGTTTTAAACCATTTTGTCACAATAAAATACAATCAAGTCCCTGAATGTATCTTTCTACTAATGTTTAAGGAAAAATAAAAACAAAATTCCATCCTATATTCAATTATTCAGAATTTTGATATTTTCTGACAAGGCACATGAAATCTTTTTCTCTCATCTACCTTTTAAAATGCTTTTGTTGCTGGAGCTATTGTTGTTAGTCTAGACACTGTAACACATAGGACATGATTAAGAAAGTTGAAAGAGGCAAGAGGCTTTTGTCCAGTGTCAATCAGAAAGATGAAAGTCCTGTTTGCTCTTGGCAGCCATGCCAGAAATGTAAAGGAAGTCGCCATATAAGAATGAAATTGGAGCCAGCATTGTGGTGCGTGCCTATAATCCCCATAAGTGGGAGGCTGAAACAGGAGGACTGAAGGTTTGAGGCCAGCCTCAGCAACTTAGCGAGACCCTGTTTCAAAATAATTAAAAGGTGGTGGGGGGAGGGATTGAGGGTGTAGTTCAGAGTAGAATGCTCCTAGGTTTAATCCCCAATACCAACACCAAAACAAAACAAAAAAAAAATCACAACAGAAGAATGAAATTGCCGTGAGAAAAATGAAGAAGGAAGATACAAAAATAACAGAAGTGAACCAGTTTGCTCTAATGGAATCATGACTGAAGTCTTTGGTTTTTATGCTACATAAGGAAATACACCTTCTTTAATATTTAGATCTATTTAAGTGAGCGTTTCCTGCTTGTTCAGAACCTGGTCCTGAGAGTGGAATCAGATAGATAACAGATCCTAAAACATAGAACCAACTGAATACAGTCATGACACCTGCATCCCAGGCTGCGACGTCGGCCACACTGTAGTACGCTCAGGTGGTAGTTGTTTCAGATGCTGACCAGCTCCAGCTCGGAGCTCGCGACTTGGCACAGGTGCTCACTGAGGCTGGAGCTCTCGAATATCTACTAGGGAAAACTTGAGATTTTTAAATATGTTGTATACCAGTGAGGGCACCAGAAGGGGACAGATGACACACTCAGCTGGAATTCTGAGGATGTAATGAAGAGACATTTATTTTGCAATGGTATAGACAGAATGAATGGAGCCAGCTTGGGATCTGAGGCAGGATGTTGTGGGCAATGCTGGGAAATCACTAGCGCCCTTGGGCCTGTGGGACTGAGGGGAAGAAGGGCATCACTGGAGGGCAGAGGCAGTGAAAGGTATGGAGGGACACAGCAGAGAGGGAATGGTGGCAAATATGACTCCGAGGACGGTCGAAGTACCTGACCCCCTCCCCTGCCCCAAGATCCAGTCTCCCACAGGTTACTCTAATAGGAGGGTGGGTCTCACCTACTTATCCAAGACATGCTTGTCACTACTCTGCTGACAGGTGATGCACAGACAGACCATCAGAATGTTGGGTGTCACTGAGTGGAGGCCAAATTGAACACAAGATGACGTTGAGGGCACTTTAAGTACAAGTTAAAGGAACACACCATTGCTCCCTAGAGCTACGAGTGTGGGGGTAAGAGTACAGACCGAGAGCATAGGTATGTAGCAACAGGATCTTACGTGTCTTCATATGGAACATCGCTCTGCCTGCTCTTTGCTCAGCGACGGAACCTCGACCCACAAGCCATGGTAGCAACCCACAATGCAGAGTAGACCTCGGGCTAGACATGCAGAAAAATGACTCAGCTGCAACTCTGAAGCTACATTTTCACCAAGAGTCTACGGTAAGGGAAAGGAGTGATTGGTAGAAAGAGATGGTGTAAGGGCAAAAGGATACATAAAAGAAGATATTAGAAGAAATGGAAATGTTATAATAGGAAAGAGTGTGAGATTACCACAGATAGATATTTGTGCATTATGAACTATTATGCACTAATAAAGATAACATAATTTTTTAAAAGTATGTCAATTTTCCATTTAATGATTATTTTCATATATCTGATATAGTACATGTCGATTGCTACTGCTCTTAGTGAAACAAAAACAAATATGAAATTGGGGTTATATGAGCTCAAAGAAATAAATCCATATTTTTAATATAAACCAAGTCCAGAATATAGCGTAATGAAAACACATTCTGAACATATAGGCCTGTTGTTAAAAATAGATCCATGTGGGCAAGGATATAAGATTTAAATTCCTAGATTTGAGACCAACAACTGACTCCTTAAAGAGACTGTCTGATTTTCATCACTTACTAGATGGAAGAAGTACTTACCTAGTCTGACCTCATTTTTTGTATCCATAAAATAGAGATAATATTTGTATAGACTTACTAGGGACCAAGTTAAATGAGTTAATACATATAAGGCACTTAGTGCCTGATGCAGGTATCCATAATTGGTTCTGATTGTATACCATGGGATATTCCCAGTGTGAAAGCTCTTACCTCAATTACCTGCTCAAATATGGAGATACGGCATTGTTGATATTATGATGGGTGTTTTCTTTTATTACTAAATATATTTCTGTGTTGACATTTATGGCAAAAGTTCTGAAACTCCATTACAAAAGCAAAAAAGAAGCCACACTGGGGGACCTGGCTCAGCAGAATCTGACATTTCTCCCAACTTCTCTTCTGCCCCCAGTCATTTCCCTTTTAAATGCATGTGAAAACCAATCCGTCATGCACAGAAGTAGACAGCAGATATGCTCTTTTTAATAAAACCGAAGTGTGTTTTCAGCACCATTCCTGCCTTACAGAAGCTACAACTTTATTCCTTCTCTTGCCAGAAGACAGACACTGCAGTGATAAGATCTGTCCTGCTTTGCTGTAACCACAGCTTCACACCCTTGCCTCCTCCATTAGACTCTAGGTTCCATGAAAGCTTTAGCTATTCCTCATTTACATTGCTAAATATTTCCAATATATAGCATAACTAAATGCTCAACATATAAAAAAAGGTTGAAAGCATAACTGATTTACATACACTTAAAGTGAAAGAGATAGACTCTATTTGAGAATATAATTCATATTCCGACTTTTAAAACCTTGTAGAGGTTTGGGGTTATCCTTGGAGACCTATAGAGGAAAGAATTGTTAAATAATTCTACAAAATACAAAAAGAGAAATTTCTCACGAAATACTTTTCTGTGCATGGGTCCAAGGGTTAAAATACAGCGCAGGGAACACTAAAGCTCACTAGAGGCTCATCTCTCGGTAGCTGCCACCTGACTAGCCCACATCTCTGAAAATCAAATCCATCCATTTTGTAAGTTTTTTTCCTGTAGCTGAGATTACAATCTATCATTTAGAGAGAATCTGACACCTAGATAAAAGCAAGTATATAAAAAGGAATCGAAACTGATGCAGAAGGGAAAAAGTACAAATAGGCTGTATTTCTGTTAGTTAAAATGACATGGCTGGGAGCTGAGAAGACAGCACCTGGGAAAAAAAATAAAATCCTCTTTAGGTCACTTTTATTAAGTGGCTTGTAGTTGAAGGCATGTGGAAACATGTCGAAAATAATTATATCCTCTAAGTTCATTGTTCTAAAATCCTTATTCCTTCCTCTCGGCTATCCTATATATTTAAGATATTCATGCTGTAGTTTGAAATCAATTTCATATTTACCTTAAAGAAAATACTATTCAAGTATCTTGCTTCTTTTGTGGGATATTTCATTACTAACCAGTTGGTCTTCATGTCATCCTCAAGTAATAATTATCATGTGCATTTAGTACATGGAGAAGCTATTGCTTTATACAGGGCAGATCTAATGAGAAAAAGCATACTTAGACAACAGTTGGTAAATTGATTCCAAGGCGGTTCTCACTACTGAACATCGAATGTTGATCATCAGTGTCACGTGGGTAATGAAATAAGGCTCAGGGGTGTCAGGAGACGTGAGCACTCATCCCTCTTCCATCATTGGTATCCGGGATATGTCCCCTCTCTGGGTCAGTGTTCTCATTTGTGAAATAACAGGGCTGGGACTAGCTGTTCTTTAATGTCCCTTTCTTCATCCTTATGTCATTCTACCTATTGAAGTCTTATGCTAAAAATAAGAAGGTGAAAAGGGTACATCTATGATCAATTCCTTAAAGGACATTTCTGAATGTTTTTACCTATTAGTTGCAGTTATATTTGCATTATTATGGTAAATAAAGTTGAATAAAATAGCCTCTGACTAGTCACAATGTTTCCAACATATTAAGTTGGAACATATAATAAGATATGATTGGGTTGATCTTATTACACCTTTTGTGGAGGAAAAAAAATGCAATGCAGATTTCTCTCCCTGCCCCCATCCTCTTCTCTAGAAGAGAAATGCTTCATAACTGAGCAGCATACACACTTTCATAACTTGCTGGGTGACAAGGACAGTTCTTCCCCCACAATCCTCCCCAGGTTCCTGATGTCATTTTTTTAGTGATACTTAAGTTTAATCAGTGGCGATTCTATGTATCAGATGGTGTGATTTTAGGTACCTTAACAATAAAAAGGGAGAATGGACCAAAAGTCAGGCTTCCCTCCAACTAAACAATTAATGTTTGCTGTTTGGGTAAAATTATGCTCAACCCCAGCAAACCTTTATTTATTTACTAATTTCAAAGCATTTTGTTTTATTGTTGACAGGTTTCTAACATTACATTCATTGATGTGTACCTCCTATATTTGAAGAACATTTTAAAAGAAGGTTTTATATCAACTCCTAAGCTACTCATTTGAAGCTGGGACTGGTTATGATTTCCATGCAATTTTGTAAAGCAGAAACCAAGACCCATAATCACAAAAAGCAAAGCAGTATATGCTGCAAAAATACAAGGGCATTAAGTAGCTTAGAATGAAATAAAGTTATCTTTCTATTTTCTAGAAAATAGGTTGTAAAGAAGGAAGACAAGAGGAAAGTGAAGGGAGTGAGGAAGGGAAAAATGATAAAGGAAGGGAGAAAGGGAAGACAGAGTCATGTCTTGGGCATTTATTAGGCACTGAATTAATGTCACTTATTCTTTCCTGTTAGTTTGAAGGAAATTACTGACATTTTTCTATTAAAATTCCATAATTTTCATGATTTGACCTAGCATATTCAAATTTATTTTTAAGGACTGCATCCATGTCCGGCTATCCGTGAGAGGATAAAGAAGCGAGGCATCCCATCTGAAATGGACCGTGCTCACGGCCAGGCCTTCTTAGCCAGTTCTGTCAGGTCCCACCAGGGAGAGCATCTTCACCAGCAGGGACCAGGGACAAGTACCAACTTTTTACAAAGTATATCATTGCCACTGCAAAAGGAATGCCATTGCTTCAGAAGCCTTGTGGTCTCTGCTAGGATTTGCTCATTGAGGCTTGTCATGAAATCTACAGGCCATGCTTCCCACCACGGATGCAAATAATATCACTGGGTTCTCTAGATAAGACAGGCCCATGGGCAAGGCTGCTTCACTGCAAGAGAGGCCTGACACAGAGCCCTGTGCGGGGCTCCAGCCAAGCTAGCAGCCCTTTATGTCACCAAAACAGAGGTCAGAATAGCATTCAACGTGTGCGTTACGAAGCCCCCAAAGCCCGCTGGAGCTCAGCAGGCATCCTGCTTCCTTTTCCTGATATAGTATAAGATGGAAACAACTTGCCTTTTATTTATTTTGGACAAATGTTCCAAAATGATGCCTGACATTATTTGGTTCCCCCTGAGTTCAGTTGTGTAGAGTTAGTAATATTTGAAAGGGTTCTTTTCGATTTATAGGAGTAAAGAGCTGATCAGTTCAGAGAACTACATAACATTTTTAGAGAACAAATACATTTTATAACTTTTTTATAATTAGTTATAGAGATCTCTAAATTAACACTTAAGCAAATATGGGTACATAATTAATGTAGGCAACTACATACCTAATTTTAAATTTTTGTATAAAATATATTAATCACATTTGTGCTTAAGGTAATTGTTATATATATAATTAAGTTAGACACATACACATTTATTTTTTATTTTCATATTATCTACCTTAATCTACAAATAATTAAGGATATTTAAAAAATAGATGCTTAATATAATTAAGTTTAATTTGTTAATTAAATGAGGATCAGAAAAAAATATAAATCAGATGGTTTTCAAACTCAGAAAAAAATTAAAGGAAAAGCATACAGGCAAGTCACAAGTTACTGCTGTAACAGGCAAGACACACCACACACACATTCATCCAAAGAACTCCACATTCTTGTAAGAAATGTGTGTACAAAACTATAGTTGCCCTTTTTGTTATTGCTGTTGTAGCTTTCCAGCCACTTTCATTTCATTCCCAAATCCAATCGCCCAGTTCTTGGGCCCTATGTGACATCTCCTGGCAAACACTGAAGGACCCCAGGTTCCCCCTAATGTTCACAGAGATCTTTCATTACAATATCAGAACTCTGGTACTAATATGCTGTTCTCTATCCTCTTCGCCTGGTGAGTCTCCTGACTTTGTTATTTCTTTCTTATATCCATCTTCTGCTGGTGCAGGCAGACTCTCAATGCTCTGAATGGTGTACTTTTGCTTTGGCCACCTTTTAGGCTATTTACTTAGTATATAAGGCATTCTGTTTTTTGCCAAAAGCAATGACTGTCCTGGTCACGCTTTCATCAATGATGTTATTGCTTATTTTATGTCTTTGTCTGGTTGATCATCTTGGTTAGATGCCCAGTTGCCATAAACGTACCAATTTACCTTCCACCAGTTAGGATGCTAAATATAACAAAGCCACAAAGTAGTCTCTGAAAACTTCCCATCAGTAGGCTGCTCTGTTCTGATCAGTGAATCTTTAAATCTTTCTTTAACAGAAGGAAAAATCTTTCACTGACACCCTTGTATCTTGAAACAAGAAGAAATAGCTTCCCGGAGAAGGGGACATAGGCTGACTCTCCCCTGGGGAACAGGCTCTTCTTTCTCAATGACATTTCCCTCTGTGCTTTTGAAATTGTCTTGGTGACTTCCAGTCTCATATCAAAGGCTTCTGTAGTCAGCATGGCGTATGTCTGCCCTGGACTGAGGCTGTGGCTCCTTGCAGAATGAAAGCAGCCTCACTGCTGAGAGGTGCCCCCAGTGCTTCTTCAACTCCCCAGCTCCTCCTCTCGCTCATTTTCTACTCCCCAAGTACAGCCACTGTGGTATTTTTTAAAGTGATGATTCAAATTCATAGATTGTAAAAAGTGAAGAAATGTGCTATGTGAACAAAATTCCTGAAGTCAAAAATGTAGAAAAGACCAAGAAATAACTTAATTATTGAATAGGAAGTAGTTGTCTAATCAGGTCATATTCACACACACATTTCTGATTATAAATTAAAAGATTCTTTAATTTAAAAAAGGCAGAGCTTGCATTATGATTATACTGACTTGGCTGCTTTCTTGTGGATACAGAAATGACCATCATTTTACCTCGTATGAAGTCAATTAACTTGGTTTCTCAGTCCATACAAACACTAATTAATGTCCATTCGGTTTCCACGAAGTCAGTTAGCAATCATTTTTGGAACATCTACCATATGTCAGGTCCAAGCTAGGTTTGGGGATTATAAAGGTGTGCAGTACACGATACCTGTTTTCACAGAACACCAGTCCTTCTGAGAAACAACACATCCAGAATGCTGCACCGATGAGAATACATGAAGGCCATTGGAGCATGGTGCAAGACTGGATGGGCTTTCCCTGAGGGACTTAGAAATTCCCCATAGATCTTGTACACTTCTGGTATACATATTAGGAGAATACAATACTTCCTTTTCAGGAAGTGGAGATTAAATTGCAACCATTGGAAGTAACTGTTTGCATGAATTGTTAGACTGAGTTTGTGTAATATTACATTTCTAATAAAGTAAAGGCAGAGCATCAGTGTTAGTGATGGAATGTTATCTAAATGTACATTTAGGGATCATATCTCACAGGGTACTTTGTTCTAAAGTTCTGAAAATCCATGTCCTTAATTCTGTAGAAAGTTAGTAGTATTGCATTTGTAGCCATAACACAGTTGCAGAATTCCAAAAGGACTATTTTGTTCCATTTATTATAGTAAAAAAGAAATCCTTGCTGAATACAAAACATTGCTGTTTTGATTATGTGAACTGATTGTGTGTAATTTTGCCACTTCTTTTTATGTCATCATGGCCATTGAATCCCTTTTAAAGGAAAATCATTTTCTAGACTAAAATGTTATCATAAGAGCAGCTCTACTTTTGCTGACATGATTTTGATTAGGAAATTTAGATCTTCACGCTATATGAATACATTAGAAGAGGATTACTCCGATCGAGACTCCACAAGAGAGCTAAAATATACCACAAATAAATAATCAAGCATCTTGTAGGAATTTAAAAATAAATCGTGTATCATAAAAGTAAAAATGGCCAGTTTGGGCTCAGAAAGAACACAGATAGCATTGCTAATTTGTGGCAGAGTGAATCCAGTAACATGGGTTTTTAATTAGATGGCAGAAACAGTAAGGTGACAGGACTGAGAACAGGTAAATCATCCAGGAATAGCAATGCACGGAGCGCAGAGCCAGCTGGTGCGGTGCTGCCTCGGTGTCAGAGATCCGAGCCGCATCCTGAAATGGGGACTGTTCAGGCAGTCTGTTGCACAGCTGTTCTTACTCAGAAACAAACAGCCAGGTCTGTTAGTGGTATCACTCTGCAGGTACTATAACGACAGTAGAGTTTCTAGGAAGGACTAGGTGTCTCGGGGAGAGGCAAAAACAGAGCTCTATTACAAATTCCCAAAAGATGCATTTAAAAAAAATCTTCTTTCTCCTTCTTTTCTTCATCTAGTGCATTATGCTATCAAGTGAGTAATTTAGTCACAACTATATGTACACCATCAGATTTAGAGTTCCTAAGAATCTGGGCCAGAGAGAATCAGTAAAAAAAGTTGTTGCTGCTGTTTTGTAACATTGAACTTGATCACGAATTAATCCCGGGATTTTTGTTTATTAATTGAGATTATATCTATATGGATAAATGCATTGCTAAAATTTGTTTGAGAAGGAAGGCCTTTACAATATTTAATTCCTTGTCTTTACTGATGTTTTAGTTGTGGTATTAAAAAAATTATTGAGACCCTCCCCCAATAATAAAAAATCAATACATTCACTAAAGTGAGAAATAACATGTTTAGAGAGGTTCAAACACAGAATGACATGATGTGATATAATAATGAAGAGAAAGTGTGTTTTGATCAAAAGGGAAGAAAATGACTTTGGGAACTGGTGCTCAGAGCAAGACCTTAAGAGGGCGCCACCCCAGAAAGAAGTGAGGGCTTCCAGTGAATCTCCCCTTGAGTCTTGAAAGGATGGGTAGGGATAGATGGGGACAGCATCCATGTTCTCATGAACTAAAAATGGGACCTGGACAGGCCAACAGTTTCTACAGATCCCAGATACTTCCTGTCTTTCTCCCTACTGATGACTTTAGCTTTTGTGTCTTTACTTGTGCGTTTGTGGAGAAGAAGGAGCTGTGTGTTGGCTTTGGTTTGCTTATTTGTTTGTTGTATCTAAAAATAGATACCCTTTAACTTGGCAAATTATTGGAATTTCATTTAAGTCATTTTGCTTTAGAAAAACTATCTTGAAACAGAGAAGAAAATCAACACCCTTAAAGATATGAAAAATAACTGTTTATTGAATGCTTTTTTTTATCAATGATTAGTAACTCTCAGTAACTTTTATGTAAAAATAGTCAACCTCTATTGAGAAAGTGAAGCCCATTACATTATTAATTTCTTGCTTTGTTGTGTTGGCAGAGGTTTATAATAGGACACATTCTTAAAAGATTTTCCCGAAGACATTGGAAGCCAACTATGGCTGAGTGAGCTTCTAATCAAAGCCAATACAGTCACGCAATATAGCTGATATAGCTGAAGTCTAGCTTCATTGCCCCACTACTTTGACTTCTTAACCTTTCACCCCTATTTATTCCTGGTTTCCCTGTGGCATGCATCTCTGATACTATTACCATTCATTCAATATAAAGGTGATAAGCACTGGCTAGAAAAGTCAGTCTTTTTGTCTAAAAATGGACAATCCATTTTCCTTGCTCTCAAAGAACTAACATATTTAAGTGGTCAGACCATTATGTAGGTAATGAAAATGTAATATGATAAGCATTACAAAGGGAGAATTACTATAGTTGATGCAACCATGACATAACATAAAAGTGTTACTGGAGAACAAGTGGTAAGCAGTAGAATGGGACAGTGGATGCTCTGTGAGGACAAAGGAGGGAAGAAGTCAGAGAAGTCAATGGAAGGATATTTATTGTTAACCTGGAGTGATGGGTCATAATTTACCATAAACATAAAAGAGGAACCATGGAGATGATGCCTTTGGACAGCACAGTAGTTAAAAAAATAAATTTTAGTTTGTATGCCTTTGAGGCAAAAAGCACATATGCTCTTCAATTCACAGGATCCCCTTCCTTGCCTTGCCAGGTACCTGAAAATACTTAATATTTTAATATTAAATACTCTCAGAATAAAATAAGCAAAGTCATGTCAGTGGGAAGATGGAGAGGTCCCAGGAAATTGGCACAATTTATATTAATAATAATTGTTAGATGAGCGTGGTGGTGCATGACCATAATCCTAGTACTTGGGAGGCTGAGACAGGAAGATCACAGGTTCAAGATCAGCCTCAGTGACTTAATGAGGACCTCATCAACATAGTGAGCCCCTGTTTGAAAATTAAAAAAAATAGGATTGGAGGTATAGCTCAGAGGTAAAATGCCCCTGGGTTCAATTCCCCATACCACAAAATAATAATTACTAACATTTATGGGTTCTTACCATGTACCACTTCTTCTACGTACTAGACAAGTATTTATTCCATTACCTTCATAATAGTCTTATGACAGATAAGGATTTCTAACATTATTTTAGAGGAGAAAACCAAGAGAAACATTCGGTATCTCACCCAAAGTCATGCAGTTAGTGGTAGAGTCGAGGAGTGAAGCCAGTCAGCCAGAGCATAAGCTCCCACACACAAGTACATACTTCAGAAAAGGTAGGATGAGTTTGTGGTCAGGTCACTTCAAAGAATCTGTACTTTCTTCTATAGTTATGGGGAGCCATTGAAGGTTCTGAAGAAGAGAAATGACTGCTTGAGTCTGTGTTTTAGAAACATAAAGTGAGGATGGATGGGAGTACAGTAGAGACCTTGGTTAGGTGGAACAATAAGGGAAGAGTAGTGGTAATCTAGACAGAGAGAAATGAAGGAGTAAACCAAGACAATAGCAATGGAGATTAAGGAACTTGGCAGAGGTAGAATTCAAGGTTGTCTAAGCTCCCTCCACTGGAACTCCCAGGGTTTCTGTTTATTCTTGCCCAATCCCAGCCAACCAGGACTTTGACGCTTTGCCTGTCTCCCCACTGAAGCATACTGACTTGTGTCGCCTCCCAACCTCCTCTAGGCTCAGTCACTATGGACCTCTCAAAATGGCAGTTAATAAATCTGTCACTATTATATGTGTTAACACATTAGTTAAGCCAAAGGAACCAGCTTCAGCCTTAACTCCTTCTCTGAATGGTAATGCTCATGCGACAGGTGAGTTTTAGGTAGGATAATTTTGAACTTCAATATGAAACAGAGTTAGAAATCTCAAGAGTAGGTGGGATTTTACTGACTTCTCAAAGTATGTCTGTAAGCCAAACATCTTACGTAAATTTACCTGTAGGGTCTTAATCGGTATCCATGTAATTTCTTTTTTTTTTCTGTGATGAAATTAAATAAAAAAGGACAACCTTATTATCATGTGTATCATATAAAATGTAATTTCAAAGTACTTGTAGGGAATGCATTATTCTTAGAAATTGTCAAGAATTCACATATTCACATAATTGTCAAAACTCACTGTAATTGTCAAGAATTCACATATTAGGAAGGGCTATGTAATATCATAAGAGATAAGTCCAGGTACGCACGGCTGGCATCCACTACACAGAGAAGACACAATGCCGAGGAATCAATACTTTTAGAGGCTCATGCAATGTTTTAAATTCTTTTAAGATCAGAATAAAGTCTGAATAAAATGTAGCCTTTATAATATTCATCTCTAAAACAATGCAGTAATAAAATAGCATTTTAATATTTAGGGGCCACCACAGACAAATGTAATTTCAAAAGTTAATTTTGGAGTAAGAAAAGGTCCTAGAATCAGATATTTATTTTGTTCATGTAGTCTTGTTTAGTTTTTATTTTTGAAATGTTTCATATGTAGCATATGTATAATGATATTTTTATCTAAGTCATAGAAGATAATGGCAAAAGGAATATGTATATTCATTACCCAGGTCCCAGATATTAAAAACAGAAAATTATTTATGCACTATTATATATTTATTCTTTTGTCTGGTTACAAGCTTGGCAAACTAAAGTGCTTGCACTTTATGACTAAGAAAGCATTGTGTCTAGAGCCTGGTATAGTGGCACATGCCTGTATAACCCCAGTACTTGGAAGGTAGAGGCAAGAGGATCGCAGGTTCAAGACTAGTGTGCAGTAACTTAAAGAGCTGGGAGTGTAGCTCAGAGGTAGAATCCCCTGGGTTTGAGCCCCAGTAACACACACACACGCACACACACACACACACACACACACACACACACACACAAAGCCTTGTGTCTGGGAATACCCATGATAGACCTGCCAATGGCTTATTTGCATAAAGGACCTAGGAACTTGCTCGAAAAAAAAAAAAAAAACTTATCTTAAAAGAACAAACTAGAGTCCAGGAGAGATGCAAGAGTTTTAGGCCAGTATTTGAGAGACCCATACTAGACCATCCATCACTATCCCATGCCCAGGGAGAGATCCAACTACTTCAACTACTTGACTAAAATATCAATGGATATAACACTAGGAGCACAGGATAGCATTAGCAGAATCCTTAGCATCTACAAAAACATTAAGAGCTGGCAAATATGGCTGCAGAGGAGAAAGCTTAATGGGTGCTCTGTTGAAATCAGGTACATAGCCCTCTGAGGTTGGCTTTCTAGCAACTTCAGGTAGACTCCATAACCTTTTCAGAGGCCCTTTTTGGTGCTAATATCAGAAGAGAAGAGAAAAGATGAATTCCACATGCTTGAGGGAACCACTCAGCCTTGCAAATGTGCTGACTAGGACTCTGAAGACTGACTGGAGTTACGTCTCCACATGGTGAGCCTTTCTCAGGATGGGCTCTCAACTGTCTAAACCAAGAGAAGCCTTCCTGGGAATTCAAGAGGAATCCTTGCTCTAATTATTCTAACTGAAAATATTGAATTTTAATACACTTCTCCCTATATATATCCTGTGACACAGACATTAGGCCAAGATTTGTAACCAAGTGGTTAAACTTCTCTCTCTCTCAAGCAACTGAGACTGCATAATTCCTGTTCAATGGACAGGAGCCTAGGTTTGGATGTGCCAACCTAACTGGAAAATTCTTCTTCTTCTTCATCTTTATTCATATTAGGACTTCTTTTATCTCTGAATCATTGAGACAAAAGGTAGAAATTTTTAACTGCAAGCGTTGTAATTTTATAGATTTTCAGTATCACAGAAAGATATTGGAGATAGCTCCCCACTACTAACTCTCATCCTTAAGAATGAACATTTTTGGTCTAAGATGAAGTGATTTTTTTTTTTTTTTGCGGTACCGGGGATTGAACCCAGGGACATTCTACCTCTGAGCTACACCCCCGGCCCTATTTTTTATACTTTATTTTGAAACCGGGTCTCATGAAGTTGCAGAGGCCTCACTACATAGCTGAGGCTAGCCTCGAACCCAGATCCTCCGGTCTCTGCCTCCCAAGTACTGGGATTACAAGCGTGCGCCACCACGCCTGGACGAAGTGATTATTTTTTATCTACTCTAATCTTCAATCTCATGGTCCTACGGCCTGTTTCTTCTCATCGCCAGAGAGGAAGAAGTGTGAAGTGATGAGAAGGGCTTTCAAACTCCATTAGCAACTATTTTTTTTCTGTCTGGAGATATCTTGAAACTGTTTCAGATACAATACTGTTCAACCTAGAACCTGATTTACACATGAAGAGATAACCAAGAATTGGCAGGCATTTGAGGAAAACCACAAGCAAGAGAGAAATCAAAGTTAACGAAGAGAAAACCCAAATGCCACCCAAAAAAAGCAATCCTCATAGAGGAAATGACTGGTAACTCTAAAATAATGAAAATCATGTTTGCAAAAGAGAGGTTAAAGAGGGTATCACATCTATGTTTTAAAACCAAGATAGGCTGAATATCACAATATTAATTATAGGACTGATAGACATAAGATAACAAAATAAAAAGTAGTCCTTAAAAAGGATTAAGTCTGCAAGAAATAGAATAATATGTTTTAGTATATTTGTATAAATTCTGTCTGTCTGTCTGTCTGTCTGTCTGTCTCTCTCTCTCTCTCTCTTTGTACTGAGGATTGAATCCTGGGACATTCTTCCTTGAGCTACACCCCTGACCCTTTTTAGTTTTTACTTTGAAACAGGGTGTCACAAAGTTGCTGAGGGTCTTGCCAACTTGCTGAAGCTGATCTTAAACCTGGGATCCTCCTATCTCAACCTCCCAAGTACTGGGATTACAGGCATGTACTACCACACCCAGCTTGTTTGTATAAATTCTTAAAGAAAACCAAAAAAAAGAGGAAACTATACAAGCTCATTCTATGAGATTTTGTGACCCTGATATCAAAACAAAGAATAATTAATACATAAAAAGACAACCTCAAGACCTATACTATTTATAAATGTTTACAAACAAAATGCTAGCAAATTACTAAAGTCAGCATACAAAAGAATAATATTTCATGAAGAAGTGAGATTTGTTCTAGAAGTTCAAGGATGCATCAACCTTAGGAAATCTATTAATGTGATATTTATAGGTTGAAAGATAAAAGCCAAATAATCATCACAATACATACTGAAAATTGTTCCATAAAATTCAACACTCAGTCAGTAAGTTAGAAATAAAAGGAATCTTCTGCCTGACAACAGGTTATTTGTAAAATCGGTATGAGAAATTTATGCATAATGAAAAAATTATTGACAATTTCATGTCAGTCGGGTTCTAGACAAGAACACTCATTGTCACTGCTACAGTGTGATAGCATCCTAGCCTGGGGAAACTAGAATGCTCAAAACATATAAATATTGGAAAATTAGGGAGAAATTGACATTAAGTATAATGCTGTAGGAGCAGTGGACTTCAGATGCACAAAATGGTATGTTGTCTGTAGAAAATTTTAAAGCAATAGCAAAATCAACCAAAACTCAGCCTGCTGATATTATCACAATGGACCATCAATTCTAAATAATATCAGTGATAGCATACTTTCTTCTGAAAAAAATAGTCTAAATTCTATTCCTTCAAATACCATTGTTTGTTAATAAATATGTAAGCTTCAAATTTGCACATTTTATAATTTATTCTTTTTTTGGTACTGGGAATTGAATCCAGGAGCATTCTATCTCTGAGCTACACCCTCAGCCCTTTTGATTTTTTATTTTGAAACAGGGTCTCACTAAGTTGCTAAGGGTCTCTCTAAATTGCTGAGGCTGGCCTTGTCGAACTTGTGATCCTCCTGTCTCAGCCTCCCAAGTACTGGGATTCAGGTGTGTGCCACTTGAATGCTCGGATTATAATATATCTTTTAATAAACTTATAATTCATCTGGATGCCAATATGTAAAATTCCCAGTTTTACAGTCAGCTCCTGACACAGGTCCACTCCTTTATCTGGAGTTGTTTCAAAAGATCCTAACAGTTCAAAATTGTTCAAGATTGCTACAGATACTATTTGCATCTGGAACCCATCTGGCACTACATACTATTGCATTTAAACACATTTAAAACTATACATATATAGTATATAGTTGATATATATCATATAGTTGATATATACATAGCATACAGATGTAAAGATGAAAAACATGATTTGAACTTGATTCAATTCTGCCCCCTTATAAAGTGCCAGGAAAAAGTAAAAGATACTAGGCCTTGATTGTTTCCCCAAGAACTGCGCACTTGTTTTAAGCAACACATCAGATATGGCAATGTTCACTATTATTCGGTTGTGTCTTCTATTATTTTCAAAGGAAGTAAAGCTTTTGAAATTTCATCCAGATACAATAGAAATTTATGATGACTTTCTGATACTGATAAAGATGTTTTGGTGGAACTTTTTTATACATGGAGCTATTTGTAAGCGGGTAGAATTAATCTCAAAAAACATAGACATGAATTATAATTTAGGAAATGTATCAAGAAGCAGGATTTTTACGAAAGACTGGAAATTTTGTCATTGTGTTTGAAACATTTCCTATCTGTATACCTGTTTTTTTTGTTTTTTTTTGTTTTTTTTTTTTCGGTACCGGGGATTGAACCCAGGGGCATTCTACCTGCGAGCTACACCCCCGGCCCTATTTTTTTATATTTTATTTTGAAACCGGGTCTCATGAAGTTGGGGAGGTCCTCACTAAGTAGCTAAGGCTGGCCACGAACCCAGATCCTTCGGTCTCCGCCTCCCAAGTACTGGGATTACAAGCATGCGCCACCACGCCCGGCCTATACCTGTTGATTCATGTGAAACAGAACTTTTTTAAAATTACAACTGAGGAAAATTTTCTATTGACTATGAACAAAGATGGATTAACAAACCTGGCTATGCTATCTATGAGCATCAATATATGAGGATTGACTTTTTCAAAGTCATTGAAACATTTGCAGCAGTTAAGGCTTAAAAATAGTGATTGTAAAGTTTTTATTACTGAGACAGACCATTTATAAATACAAATTCCTTTCTCTTAAAAAAATGCATTGCAATAATTAAAAATACTAACCCATAACTTTTTCCTTTTAGGTACTAAAATAACTTATTATTTTAATATTAATTTTGATATCAATTAATAATTTAATCAATAGTAATGTTAATTGAATAATTAATAATTTAATATTAATTTTCAAATGATACATATGTAAATTCAAGTTTTAATTAAATAAAATTTTAACCATTATGCATTAGTTTTTAGCCATCATTATTACTTATTTCTTTTTACTACTGGAAATAATTTTGTGATATGGAATATGCAATGCTCAAACATACCCACTCTAGATGTCAAATACATGAGACATGCCTCTGTGTCTACCTAGATTGTCAACAGGAAAATCTCTTAGAATTATGAGGGAGCTTGGCAATGTGGGACCATATTAGCTTTCCTGTCCCCAGTAACAACAAAGCTCTAAATAACAAACATAATAAAGTAATACTAAAGAAGCACTAAACTATAAAACTTTATTAAATGATACAAAATAAAAGTGAATAAGTATAGAATGTGATGATCCAATGATTTAAAGACCCAAATCTCCCCATATGTTAGATAGGATTCTCCAGAAATGCAGAACTGAGAACCAGGGGAGTCATGGGTTAACTCTCAGCCCAAGGCTGACAGCTAGAGAACCTGGAGCCACTGGCACAAACCCTGGAGACCAAACACCAGAGAACCTGGAGTTCTGATGTCTAAGGGCAGGAAAAGAAGGCTGTCCCAGCTCCAGGAGAGACAGAGCACAAGTTCACCTTTCCTCTGCCTCTCAGTTCTATGCTGGCCCTCCACCAATTGGAAGATGCCCCGCCACCTTGAGAGTTAGTAAATCTTCTTGACTTAGTTCAGTGTTTCCAATGCCAGTATCTTCCAGAAACACCTTTACAGACAGACCCAGAAATAATGCTTTACCAGTTGTATGGGGTATTCCTTAACCCAATCAAGTTGACACTAAAATTAACCATCACACCTTAACTAATAAATTCAGTGCAAGGATTCAGTAAAGCATCACAGAATTTGGAAGTGGAAATGAACTTAAAGATCTGATGGAATCTGTTCAGTTTACAAATAAGACTAGCACAGCTGGGTTAGTAATAGCTTATGTCCACGCTGAGAGAGAAAATAATCAGATAGTGGTTTTGATTTTTACATCAGTGCAATGTGGGGGCTTTCAATTTATAGAAAAAAACCAAGATGCAACCAAGAGGATGAAGACACCTGCACCAATTTTATGACAAAGAAATTTGGCAGTTTGTCCCAGTACTATGATCTCAGCTTGAAGTGCCAATGATATTACCCAGGGTCAACAATCAGAGACATATGCGTGAACACTCAAGATTGTCTTGAAGTCTCCAAAACCAGTTTTATGAAAATACCTCACCAAATAAAGACTTTTAGGAAATAAAATTATTTGTTGAAACTTTATTGATTGTGACCTAAGAACTTTTTTTTTTGGTACTGGGGATTGAACTAGGGACATTCTACCTCTGAGCTACACCCCCAGCCCTATTTTTTTAAACAAAGTTTCATTAAGTTCCAGAGGGCCTCGAGTTGCTGAGACTGGCTCAAACCTGTGATCCTCCTGTCTTGTCTCCCAAGTACTGAAATTACAGGCATGTGCCACCATGCCTGGTTCCAATTATTAACAACACTCTTTATAGCAACATACACATATATGATAATCTCACTAAATGTTTAACACAGAGAAAAGTAACCATTTTTAAAGAATGCATTTAGGCTGGGTGTTGGTGGCCCATACCTGTAATCCCAGTACTTGGGAGGTTGAGACAGGAGGATCACAGGTTCCAGGTTAGTCTCAGCAACCTAGGGAGCCTCTCAGTGACTTAGTGAGTCTCAGCCTGTTTCACCATAAAATACAAAATAAGATGGGGGCTGTAGTTTGGAGGTAGAATGCCCCTGGGTTCAATCTCTAGTAGGAGGAAGGAAGGAAGGAAGGAAGGAAGGAAGGAAGGAAGGAAGGAAGGAAGGAAGGAGGGAAGGGAGGGAGGGAGGGAGGGAGGGAAGGGAGGCATTCAGTGAATTGATAACCTCTGGTTAAGTAAGTTGAAATCTTGAAATTTCCTGATCTTAGTTGGGTATAGTTATTATTACCTTATAAATGAACTGATCATTTAATTACAGAGCATAAAAATACTAAATTCTATAATACTAATTCTATAATACTAATAAGTACCTTAATATAACATGGAAATTATATGGATATGAATTATTAACTCATATTTTTTGTAGAAGATTGATAAGAAAAAATTTTTACTACACACAGGAGACTTTGTGTACATGCCTTCAATCCTGGAAGCTCTCATTTTACCCAGATATCTGAGTCCTCATTTCAGCGTCTAAGTCTTAGTGTTGCCTTTTCCTTTCTCAGAGCCCACCTTTGGATGCAAAATCATTTCTATTTCATAACTTCCCTTTCTACTGTGGCATCCACTGTAGCCCAAGGATTAAATGTGGCAAGTAGAAAAACTCTAGTTTCCTCGTGAGCATGCAGAAAAGTTAGGACACAGAACATTTGAAAATAAGAAAATAAATTAACATAAGGTAGGTTTAAATAATCACCTTTAACTTTGAATTTTTTTCTCAATGTACTATTAATATTCTGGATTACTACTAAAGCCTTCCATTAATAGATATTAATGGAATAAATATCATTATTGAAAGAAATGAAGTCAGACTTTATTTCTCTCAGTCCTGGAACAACAGAACCCCACTTTCTTAAGCCACATCATCGTCATACCTCATGATAATGATGATGCTATTTGGGATATAATTTAAGAAAGTAGTGGTGCATGCCTGTGATCTCAGTACTTGGGAGGCTAAGACAGGAGGATCACAGGTTAGAAGTCAGCCTTAGCAGTTTAGCAAGACTCACAGAAACTTAGTGAGACACTGTTTCCAAATAAAAAATAAAATAGGACTGGGGTTGTAGCTCAGAGGTAGAATGCCCCTGGGTTCTGTTCTCAGTACCACAAAAATGAAAGAGAGAGGGAGAGAAAGAGAAGGAGAGAGAGAGAGAGAGAGAGAGAGAGCTTTCTCTCTTGTCATGTCTGCCATGTATTTACTCCCAACTTATATTCAGAGAAGCTTTCTGAATTCCTAAGTTCTATCCATCTTCAAATGCCCCCTAGTTTCTATTATTTTCCTATTTCTAGTGTCACACTTATTTAGCATTTTCCATGTCCCCCCTTTTATCCCTCATCTGACCTGGCTATGGGGGAGGGGTATCACTCATCCTAGTCTTATCTACTGGTGGGAAATGTACAACTAAGGCTTTATAATGAAAACCTGGAGTCCTGCTAGCCCCTGTAGGCCCCACTATTCACTCTTCCCAAGCCAGTAACAAAGGAGGCGTCTTGGCCAATATAATATTTAGACTAGCAGTGAAGAAAAGGATCTTTCTCCCTGCTGTGCTCTGAATAAATAAATGAGTCTGACCAAATGAAGAAATGTGGTGTCACATGATTTATTTGGGCCAGAGCTGACACTGGTAAGACAGAGCCTCCTTATCTGCTTACAGAAACCTCAGCACAGGCCAGCAGTCACATCCTCTGATCTGCGTGCCTCTCCTGAGCACTGGGAGAGCACTTGAACCTGGTCTGCAGTCAGATTCCAAACATCTACTAGTATGTCTCATAGACTGAGTGGAGGGGGAACATGAAAGCACGGCTACAGACAGAAACACAGAGCTCCCTAAGAGAAGAAGCATCCCGAGTATGACCCAGAACTGGCTTTGCCAGGAGAATTCAGGCTCATATTGAGGGGATGGAGTAGCAGGTAAAACCAAAAGCTCAGTATCACCCAGGACCTGGTCCCACTGCTATGCAGCCGCCAGCACTACCAAAACTCTGGACACTGAGAAAGAAAATGTTTCCCTTCTGGATGGAAAGAGACTTTATTACCAGCAACCAGTAAGTGGAGATAGCTGGAAATGGCCCCCAGCAGCCTCTGCGACACTGTGGAACATGACAGATCAGGACAGGCCTGTCATTTCTACACCAAAGTGAGAGAAAACTAGAAGTAAGATAGGAAACAGGCCCTGGAGCCGGGCGTGGTGGCGCACGCTTGTAATCCCAGTACTTTGGGAGGCGGAGACTGGAGGATCCAGGTTCGCGGCCAGCCTCAGCTCTCTCTCTCTCTCTCTCTCTCTCTCTCTCTCTCTCTCTCCCTCTCCTTAGTGAGGCCCTCCGCAACTTCGTGAGACCCGGTTTCAAAATAAAGTATAAAAAATAGGGCTGGGGGTGTAGTGTGGAGGTAGAACACCCCTGGGTTCAATCCCCGGTACCGAAAAAAAAAAAAAAAAAAAAAAAAGATAGGAAACAGGCCCTGGGCACAGAGAAGCAGCGGCAGACATGAGACATGAGAATGCATTTCTGCGCTGCCTCACCTTCTTTGCAAGATCTTGCATTCAGGAGGTTGAAGAGGGCTTGTTCTGTTTGGCAGGTGGAGCCCACTGGCCCACTGTGCCTATAACAATTAAAGTGCACTCACTTGAAATCCATTAGCATCAGATCTAGGGTAATGGCAGGTATTAGTATCTAAGAAAACTGGGAGTCACATGGATGAGGAGAAAGTGTATAAAATGTTTTCTCACCAAGTATTTTTTGTAAAGAAATGAACTATTTTTCGACATATATGAAAATTAAAAATAATCAAATGAAGTACTTTAATGCTAGAAAGAGAAGTTTAAGGCAGAAAATAAAGAGGGTCTCAGGGTGGGGGTCAGGTAAATCTAACAATTAGAGGTCCCTTTTCATTAAGAAGTAATATTAAACTGGGTACAGTGGCAAAAGCTTGTAGTCCCAGTACTTGGGAGGCTGAGACAGGAGGATTGCAGGTTGAAGGTCAGCCTCAGCAACTTAGCAAGTCCCTCAGTATCGTAGTGAGAGCCTGTTTCAAAATAAAAAATAAAATAGGGCTGGGAGTGTATCTCAGAAGTAGAATGCCTCTGGGTTCAATCCCCAGTACTACAAAAAAAAAAAAAGTAATATCTGGAGGGAAACACACCAAGTACTATTGCATGTGTGCTTCTATCACTACAAGCCTCATTGTGATGTATAATTACAATGCACCAAGAAAATTATATTTAAAAAATGCAAATCACACCGGAGTTAAATCTACTCACACCTCAGTATAGGTTAACATATGCAAACTAATAGGTTGACTGAGGGAGAAGATACTGGAGTGTTAAATTTTGGAGAAAAGAGTAGTTATCCCTCAGCATATGTGAGGAATTGGTTCCAGAACACCTACCGCCACCACCATGGATACCAGAATCTATGAATGATCAAGTCCCTTATATAAAATAGTATAGTATTTGCATATAACCTACACAATCCTCCCATACACATTTAGTCATTTCTATATTAATTATGATACCTAAAACAATGTCAGTGCTATGTAAGTCATTGTTGATCCATATTATTTAGGGAGTAGTGACAAGGAAAATCTGTACATGTCTGGTGCAGATGCAGTTTTTCTTCTCAAATACTTTTAATCGCAGTTGGTCAAATCCACAGATGTGGATCCCACAGATATGGAGGACGGATTGTACTTCATTAAAGAAACCAGCAGCAGAGAGACCCCAAGGCAAAGGTAGAAAATTCCCAGCTGGCAGAGAGCAGGAGGCAGCATGTTGCTTAAGAAAGGTGAACTAATTTGGAGAGGGCTTCTATGGCAAACTTAAAATCCACAGGTACCCACTATACCTGGATTTCTAGGGCAATCCTCTTATGTGTTATGACAGATCATTTTGATGCAGCAATTGATTTTCTGCTAAAGGTTGTTAATGATAAGGATTAGACCAAGAGTCACATTATACATAGAAAGTGTGTATAAATAAATCAATGAACAATTGTAACTCATGTATTCGAGGTCCCATTATTTTTCACATGAGACCTTTGCTCCACAAATAGCAGTATCATTTTATCTTTTTCTTTTAGATATCTATTAAACTCCATGTACATTGAAATAAATTATATATAGGCATTAATGAAGGAATTCGTTCCTTTCGAATAAACTGTCTTTTTAAAGGAAAATAAAAGACAGAGGTGTAGATATAAAAATCCCCAACGCAAGAATTTAAACCGATTTTTTTTGTTCATTAGTGTTCCTCTTTTGTCAGCTCTCAGTATCTTTACACCTTCTCTAATGCTCAATTCTATTCATGTACACTCTATTGTTCTCCTTGTTTCAACTCCTGGCAAAATCACAAAACAGAAGACAAAGGAAGTCATAATATTCTATCAGTTCAAACCGAAGGACCACGCATTTCGGAAGGAATCAAGTCTGCTTTTGCAGGATGAACCTGGAACACAAAAACATGATGAATATATCAAAAATATTTCACACATACTGCCTGCCATAAAAAGATTGTTTGAATTAAACATCATTATTGCTCCGTTGTCAACATGTTACTCTAGAGAGATAAGCCATACACATGCCTGAGTTCTCTCATGATCCATAAATTACTGTTATATTTGCTAGTGGTATTCTTTACTATTTAATGTTTTCCAGAGCACACTGACAAGAGACCTTGAAACCTATTTTTGTCAGAGTTTACTTTTCCTAAAGAGAGACAAAACCTGAGTGATCTTTGAACCCCTCAAATGTTTTAAAGGTATTGCTAGTGAAAGATACTATCTAGGAGGGGGCTGTCACTTACGCGATGTTTTGTCACTTAAATATAAACAGAACTAAGGAGACTGTGCGATCATGTCAAGTTCGTTGTGATGGAAAGACTTGCCTCATTTCGTACGACTGCAAATCAATTTTCAATAATTTAGTTAGCCTATCTGCTTTGTAGGTTTTTAAGTTTCAAAGGCATAAAGAATATCAAAATTATCTTATGAAAGCCCTCATTTTTTCTATGAGGAATCAGTGGCCACAAAGGGCCGACCGTTTACACTCTGTGGCCACTGATTTCTCATAGAAAGTCGGCCCAGGGTCACACAAACAAAACATGGGTGAAGGGGACATTTCTGTCCCATGACTAGATCAGCACCATTTTCTAATATATTTGACTTATCATTTTATGGCCAAGTATAATTATTGGAAAGTTTACTATAAGAGGAGCTTTAGAAAAGCAAGAAATCCAGCTTCAGCGCTTCTGCTCACCCTTATTCTAGTTCCAGTACAAGGTATTAATTGGCCTTGGGGATAATCTATGATTTTGTTTATTGGTTCTCGTCAGGCTCACACTAAAGTTGGTATAGTTTAAAATTTCAGTAACTTTTAAGTTAACATGAATTGAAGGATTCAGACCATAGCCTTTCTAAATGTGTCAGAATAAATGTGAAAATTAGAGGATCTAGGCATAAGGTGTGCACCCGGTTTTGCTGTTGACAGTTACATGGTAGATCATCATGTCCCAGCTTACAAATCAAGTGTCTCAGTGTGCCATAAGATAGCAGGAAAACGTGATTTTTTGATCTGCCATCCATCTGGAAATTTTATCTGATCGAAACTAAAACAAATTAAGTTCTGAGAAAATAACAAATACACAATTACTCCCACAAAGTGTACTGTACTCTTAAGGTCTTCTCCATAGAGAAATACCTAAAAAAGCCATAACTGAGACCATGAAGACAAAATAACAACAGAATAACATAAATTTGATTATGATGGACAGCCAAATTTAAAAATTTTGATTGAAACAAATTTAGGTGTCCAGAGTAAACTATTTGGATAACCATTTATCCAAGTAATACAAGTAGAATTAAAGCAAAGAAAAAATATTTTCACTAATAATTAATATGAATACTAGAAAAATTCTGAATATAACTATATATTGGCTTTCTAATTCTAGGAGTGAAGAGGAAAAACTGAATTATTATAAACTCTCCAAGTATTAGACACAGAGAGATGGAAGTCTAGTCAACAAATATTGAGCAGTGTCCAAGTTCAAAACACTGCACAGGTTTTTAGCACATAATAAAATAGGCAAAATCTCTGTTATTAGGCAGGGTAACATCCTATGAAAAGAAGGCAATATATAAAAATGAATAAATTTGCTTGAATCATGTTCCTATTCTTTTGCTGCTGTTGTTGGTTTCCTAGTGTTGTTTCTGCTTCTAAACTAAACGTGTTTGAGGCAAATAGTGAAGAAAAATCTACATATCTTTTCATGTTTATTTTCTTTTCCTACCAAAAAAAGTATGTAGTAATCATTTATAAGATTTTGAAGCTGGGTAGGTGGCACACACTTGTAATCCCAATACTTGGGAGGCTGAGACAGGAGAATCGCAGGTTCAAAGACAGCCTTAGCAACTTAGTAAGGCCCTCTGCAACTTAGTGAGATCCTGTTTCAAAATAAAAAATAAAATAGGGCTGGAGGTGTAGCTCAGGGGTAGAATGCCCTGGGTTCAATCCCCAGCACCACAAATTTTTTTATTCCATCTCCCTAAATATGAATAATTATTTAGGCACATCAACTATTTTTCATATGAATGAGTCAATTTTATAGGTAATGAAACAAATGGATTGATCATCTGCTACTTACTAGGAACTTCCATCGGTGCTAGGTATGCACTTCAAGAATGTCGATGGGGTTAAAACACATAATCTAAGAAAATTATCTTTACTTCCTGGAAGCATCAATACTTGTGCCCTGAGAAAACATATATAATAATAATTCCCAAATAATTTAAGCAATATTTTTAATAATACATAATGTCCAGCCTGTTATGGTTTGGATTTGTAGTGTCCTCCAAAAGGCTCATATGTTGAAAGCATGTCCCCAATGCAACAATAATCACGGGTGAAGTAATTGAACCAGGGACCTAATCTCATTAGTGGATAAATCCACTGAAGGATTAATCATTGGAATGGATTTACTGGGTGGTAACTTAAGCGGATGGGGTATGCCAGGAGGAGATAGGTCACAGGGGTGTGGCCTTAGGGACTCTATCAGTTCCTGGTTGCTTCCTGTCTCTCTACTTCTGGCCATCATTGAGTTGAGCTCAGCTTTCTTCTGTCACACTGTGCTGCCACAATATCTGCCTGGGAGTCAGCCAACTATGGGCTATACCTCTGAAATAATGAGCCAAATAAACGTTTCCTCCTCTATGTTGTTTGTGTCAGGTATTTTTGTCAGAAAGATGGAAAAGCAGTCTAACACACAACCCTTCAAACAACTTTACATGGTATGTCATTTTTCTCAATTTATGGTTGAAGGACCAAGCTTATTCAGATTTAATATTTTCCAAGACTGCACAGGTGGTACATAGCAAAATTAAGAATGTTATTTTAGTCCAGATTATTCCAAGACCTTCACTCCTTCTGTCCACTCCCTTCCCCAGAGTCCTCCTTTTTTAACACACTGTACTACCTCCAAGCATTTCAGCACCTCTTTGTATTTGCTCAAAATTCCAAGTAAATTGTAGAGAGCGATTTGTGTGGAGTCCTTTATGGCACTGCCCCCTCAAAACATGGAAATAGAGACCCCAAAATGACTCGCCTGTCTGTGAAATGATGTGCCCTATTGTGTAGGAGTGTGCTTTACTCCTAAGAAATGAGATGCATGCAAATCATTTCCATGTTGTAGGCAGGCTTCTGAGCAATATGTAAATAAGCGAGAGAAAAAATATCCACATTAATAAACAGCCCCTTGGATATATGAAACCCATCTGCAACATTAGGTAAAGAGTTTGTATACTGTGTAGTCAGACGGAATGTCCATATTGCATTCCACAGTGTCTGTAAGGGAAAACAGAATGATGGTTCAGGTAGGGCGGTGCCATATGGCTGAATCCATGAAAATATCACAGAGTTATTTTTTTTCAGCAACTGTGATCAGTCCATGTAAGCAAGGATCAAGTCTCTGCAAATAGAATTATGACACTCTGAGTTTCATCCTGTTTCCAAGGTCTCTTTCTCACACATCCTGCTGAGATTAACCTATAATATTTCTCTGCACGTGGATTGAGTTCTCCTAAAATAGGGGATGGCGACCAAAGGGAAACTGAAAGTAGAAGAGACACAAGCAACAGAAATGGCCCAAAGTGAGAATCACAGATTGACAATACAACATGTGCCAGTGAGTCCATGGCTGACATTATCAAGTGAGATGACTCAGAGGAAAAAAAAATCCACCGAAGGAACTGTTAACTCACACCAAACAGGAAATGACTGATGAAAGATGGAACAGAAATGCAAAGCCAGGACCCAACCGAGTCGGAGATCTTCAGCTGTGTCACAGAATGACAGGACAGTAACAGGAAAAATCACATGAACCTGCCTAATCCTAACGCCACCGTCTTGGGAAAGCAGGACTGATGGGTAGGAAATCACGGGCCTGGTGTCATTCACCTCTCTCTTAATTGCTCTACCTATTATTTCATATTCCTTTTCTAACATGATATTGGGGGTTCAGATTTGTTAGGATGACAAAAAATAAGAATTCAGGAAGACAGAATTCCAGTAGAATTAGGCAAATGTAGCTGTGATTTTTTTTGGGGGGGCTTCTGTTCATCTTATCCTCTCTCAGGAAATAGATGATTTCCTTTGCTACCATTAGCACCTGCTTACAGAAAGATGTCTTTCAAAGTCTTTAGTAATATTTTTGCTGATTAGAGCATACAACCAAACACAATCATGTTTAGCTAGGTTCACATTCAAATTTCAATATTACTTTTATTCAAAGCATTAACAAATTCATACTGACAGCCAACACACAATTCTGGATCTAATCCTCAAAATGTATTATTTTTTTTTTTTTTGCGGTGCTGGGGATTGAACCCAGAGGCATTCTACCTCCGAACTACACCCCCAGCCCAATTTTTTAATTCTTTATTTTGAAACAGGGTCTCCCTAAGTTAGGGAGGGCCTCACTAAGTAGCTGAGGCTGGCCGAGAACCCGGATCCTCCAGTCTCAACCTCCCAAGTACTGTGATTACATCAATATTCTGTCTGAAACCTCAAACCAAGTCACCTGCTACTGACTAGGCCATCGAGAAGAAATGAAGAGGCTCACAAACTCCAGAGACCTCAGCCAGCACAGCAGGGAGTTATGTATGAAAGTCCTCTTGAGAACAGTCAACTAAATTTCTCTCCCAACTCTGTGTGCGTTGCCTGTCATCCAAAATCGAGCCATGCTAGCCTTCTATTTTCTCCTGCACTCTTACTTCCTTAATACATTGTTCTTCCTTCTGAGTCATCTGTCAAATGAACTACCTCTACCTCTTTGTCTTCCCTGAAATCTGGCTCTCTCCTTAGGACAACTCTCTGTCCTTCTCTATGACATGTAGCTCTGGAGTTGGTGAAGTGGGATAGAGAGATGGATTAGTGGTCCAACTGCTTGGTCTTCAGTTCCAGCCTATTATCTTCTTCATCCATATCAAATCTGTTCTCCTTTCAGGCTTTCACCCTTCAGACTGCTCTATTCCACCTTGCTGTTGTCACTCATCTCATCTTTATGTCATTCTGTTAAGCTCTTAATAACTTTCACGCTTTTGAACCATCCTGAATCTGGAAACGTGTCTTCCTTGTCACCCCACGTCCAGGCTTCAACTTCCATGCAAAACTCCAGCCTCAAAGTGATTCCATTTCCCCAGTGTATTGGTTTTTACTTCATTACTTCAATTCCCTCCCAACAAAGTTTTTCATCACTCTAAAATCTTCTACCTTTAAACTAATAAAATACATGGTCTCCTTCTCTGGCCACAACCTACCAATGTCCATCTCATTTATTGCTCATTTATTGCTCTGCCACCACTGTCTGTTGACCTTTTTGAGATTCCTGACCCTCACCCACTCAGTTTTCTCTCGGTCTTCAACTCCTTGCTATCACTATGCAATCATAAAAAAAGTGTCATACATTTGCCTATTAGAAATTTGTGGTCTAGAACTGATCTTGTATTTCTTTTCTTTTTTTTTTTTTTTTTGCGGTACCGGGGATTGAACGCAGGGGGATTGAACGCAGGGGCGTTCTACCTCCGTGCTACGCCCCCAGCCCTATTTTTTTTTTATGTTTTATTTTTGAAACCGGGTCTTACGAAGTTGCGGAGGGCCTCGCTAGGTAGAGAGAGACAGAGACAGAGACAGAGACAGGAGAGAGGAGAGAGAGAGAGAGAGAGAGAGAGAGAGAGAGAAAGAGATCGATCAGTCGATCGGTCGCGTACACGCGCATGCGCGCTGAGGCTGGCTGCGAACCCGGACCCTCCGGTCTCCGCCTCCCAAAGTACTGGGATTACAAGTGTGCACCACCACGCCCGGCCTGATCTTGTATTTCAACACTGCCTTGCTCTTCTCTCTATAGTCAGCTGGTTCTCCTCAGCTCTTCTTTCAAAGCTTAACTATTCTCTTCAAGCTCTAGCTTGTTCTTTTCAGAATTACGTAGTGACCTATGTCATCTCAGGAAGTAAAAAAAAAAGGTCTATCAAGGGGAAATGATTACACTCTACTTTTCCTATAACTGCTTTGGTCCCCAAATTGATGTGAAAGAAGAACAAAAGTTCCCATGTGTCAGTAGGATATGGAGATCAGCAGAGAGAGAGAGAGAGAGAGAGAGCGAGAGAGAAAGAGAAAAGGCTTTTCACAGGGATCCTAGAGCCAGGGTGACGGGACAGAGTTGGTTACAGTTCCAGCCAGAAAGATGCCATGACTGTATCTCAGAATAATCAGCTGTGCCAAAGATGTAAGCAGGATTCTGTTAAAACCTTGGACTGGTCAGCACTGAAGAAACTCTGTATGCCCTTAGTGCCAAGTGATCGTCTTTTAAGTTGCTTCTGGGGAAAATGCCAGTGTATAGCCAACTCAGAGACAGATCAGAGCATCTGCTTCCCTAACTCTGGGGCAGTTGCATAAGCAACTTGGAACTTAGAACTGACCCTACACAGGATATAAGAGAAAACAGAACAGAAAACTTAAACCCGAATTAACTAAGCTGCAGGGCACTCTATTGAACTGACTTGACAAACAATTGACTAGATAACATTTTCTATTAGCAAGTAGAAATAGAGGCTTATGGTAAAAGGGATATTGAATTATGATAAAATTAAGTTATACATTATACAAATGAATATACATAGTGCCTCCAAGCTAATAAAAATTTATATAGCTACCAGTGTCAAAAGGTATAACACACACAGCCTTTGACCAACCGATAGCTCTTGAGGACATTTTCCCAGAGGAGAAAATAATCGACTACTATACCAAAAGAGATATGCATGCAAGGTTGTTCATCACAGCATGGTTTATTGTAAGAAAGGCACTAAAAAACAATATATCCATCAGTGAAAGGTTATTTATATGACCATAATTCAGATATACAACAGTATGAAATGCAATAACTAAAAATAATGAGGTAGATCCATACATTTATTTATATAGATAGATGTCACTACATAACACTGAATGAAAAGGGGACCACAGTTCCCGCCCATATGTATTTCCATTCTTCCCTAATAAGCAAATACACAATATGCACTTTTCCCTAGTCTAGGGCTCATTCCCTACTTTGACAAGATATGCTTATCTGCTTCCTCATTAAAAGCATCTTTGTGACGCTTCATCAGATAAGCCCTCATTTCTCCTTCTTTAAGAGCAGCAGGAATCCCATCCTGTCAGAAAGAGAAGAAGGGGTAAGGAAATCACTTTGCCTGAGAGGACATTTTTCAACATCTAAGATGTCCTACTCATAATGGTGTGATTCATGGTTCTCACCACCCACTTTTAACTGGTGATATCCCATGGGTTCCTTTCTTGTTTTTCTTTTCATTTTAGATAATCTGTTTGGGTGGTCTTATTCATGACAAGTCTCTGGTAGACATCCTCAAATAGATCTAGTTTGTGTGCAAGTGATTCTTCCTTAAGGAATCACCCCCAGGTACTCTATTAAGAGAATGGGGCAGCAGCATAGGAAATGGAAAGAAGCAAAGTTGGGAATGTGGGCAAAGAACTGGAAGGCATATCACAGTTCCCCATTTGCTCCAGTTGGGCCCTCATACTTCTGCACCAGTTGGTCATTGACTAACACCTACTCCTGGGGACTAAAATAACCAGACACTTCCAGCTCTCAGCCTACAGTCAAAGCAGTCACAGCACTGGAGGGAAGTCCTCCGCCAGCTCAGTCCACTAGCCACAAAACCACAAGACAGTCGGAATGCTTACTAGAAAACCGAAAAGAGATCCCAGAGAACCAATGTAAAAAAATCAGTGTCTACTATAACAACCACAGCTTCAGTCAGCATGACAAATTCCAAACCTGCAATATTAACACAGCCCTTGTCCTTGAACCCATAAATAGACCTAACTGTCTTTTGGACCTCTTCCTTATCAACCAAGATCCCCAAACATATCTGGTCCAAAACTAAGCCCACATTCCTATCCCCACATAGTGCACTTCTTGGTGAATTCTGCCCAATGGGCCAATCCAGAAAATTCAAGTCACCTCATCTTTTTTTTTTTTTTTACGGTACTGGGGATTGAACCCAGGGGTATTCTACCTCTGGGCTACACCCCCAGCCCTATTTTTTATCCTTTATTTTGGAACAGAGTCTCACTACGTTGCAGAGGGCCTCACTAAGTAGCTGAGGCTGGCTGTGAACCCAGATCCTCCTGTCTCAGCCTCCAAAGTACTGGGATTACAAGCGTGCACCACCATGCCTGGCTCACCCCATCTTTTAATTCACCAAATCCTCTTAATTTTGCCTATTCAATATATCTCTAATCCATCCCTGAGTCTCCTACCTTAGTTCTGGATAAATATCTTCCCATCATCTCCTTGCTATAGTTTGTGTTCCCCAATACCCATTATACTACTATAAATTATACCCCTCAAAGTTATATCTTACTGTATCTCTCCTCTCCTTAAAATCTGTCAATGACTTCTCATTTTGCAAGCTAAAAAAATAAATGTACTTGGGTGTTCCTTCCTGTTCTAAATCTCATTTACTTTTCCAACACCGTCATCTATCCTTAAAATCCTAACCAGTTAACTGAGCAGTTTCCCAATGTTGTCTTGCTCTCTTACACTTGAGGCAATCACCACTCTCTTCTGAAAGATTTTTGCGACATTCCCTTTCCTGTAAGTTGATTAAATTCCTTTTTTGGATCCCTCTAAGAGCCTGTACTACACCTTGAGGTAGTATTTCTTTATGTCTAGATTATTGCACAATTGGATCTTAAAGGAAAGAAACATCTTGTTCACTCTTGGCCTTCTGAGCACATTATCTGATGTAACATCCTAACTTTTGCCATTTTGTCCAACCTGTGGTTCCTTATCCATGATCAGGCAATGTATCAATGCATTGGATACCAATGACACAGAGACAGTTAAGGCTGGTCTTCTGCTTATATTCCAATAGGGAATATTTTCAGCTCTAAGATGAGCCTAATAGACTAGCGTCATGAGTACTGAGTGCGTTAGGAGCACACACTGCATGCTGAGTTCCAAAGAACCTCTAGCCTAACCTAGGGTTTAGGGAAGGTTTGCTATGGAAAATGATATCTGAGCAGAATTTCAAAAGAAACATAAATGTTACATAGAAAAAAGAAATGTGATTCTTCCTGATGTTTTGATTCTAGCATAAAGTCAGCAATATTATCAGCCAACTGTGTCTTCTTAAAGGTCGCCAAAGAAACAACAAGCAAACTTTGGAAAGGGCAGAAAACAATAAGCCTCCTTCACCAAGAGTCTAGGTGATTTCATTGCTTTGGCTGCATTGTTTTTGAATCTCAGTGAAGTTAAATACCACCAAGCAGGCCTAAGATATGTAATAGCAGGCCTAATACATCTATTAATGTAAACATTATTGAGAATGAACTTTATTGCCATTTACCATAAAATTTACTAGAATTAAGGAAATAGAAATAAAATTTCATGTAACTAATTTTTCACTCCCTTTTTCAAGGTATCACCAAAGTCCAAAATGTTTGCAAGGTTTAAAAAAAACATTATTGCAATAGGGTAAATTTTTATTATTATATATGGAAGCTAATCACTTCAGAGTAAACAACAGATGTTTGCACCCTTATTACTGTTTGGTACTGACATCAGTATTAAATGATAATATGAAAACATGTCACAGACATGAGTGATGAATTCAAATGTCAGGAATGGTGGAAAGGAAATGTTTAAAATAGAAAATTTAAGGGTCTTGGATGAGAAGTAAAACTCTGAGCACCTTCTTCTGGCAATGTGCAATACTACTTTTCCACATAATAATAATAATTTGGAAAATTCCAAGACATGTTTCTCTTAAGTTGTTTTTAAAGTACAGGTGTTTAAAATGCTCATTCAATCAATTAAGTAATGGTACCTGGCAAAGTATTCAGTTGAATCAAAATAGTAAACTTATTAGATATTATGAATGTAGATAGAAAAATAGATGGATTGATGATACATGTTTTTGTGCTGTATACCATATTTTAATAGAACATCATTTGATATGTTTGTAGAAACTCAGGTTTCTACAAACATATGTTCTATGTGTAAGTATTGATTGATTTACTTTACACACCAATACAAATGATATTGTTAATTTTAATTATCATCATCATTCAATGTTTTCTTAGACAGAACCTGGCAATGGAAACATATACCTACCCAATTGGGTTAAAGCCATTACCAGTTATTTTATTCATATAGTTATAAAAAAATTTGGCCAGGTGTGGTGGCACATGCTTGCAATCCCAATACTTGGGAGGCTGAGACTGGAGGATCTGGGTTCACGGCTAGCCTCAGCTACTTAGTGAGGCCCTCCACAACTTAGTGAGACCCTGTTTCAAAATAAAGAATAAAAAATAGGTCTGGGAGTATTGCTCAGAGGTAGAATGCCCCTGGGTTCAATCCCCAGTGCCAAAAAAAATTTTTTTTTTGGAGCAGCTGAGCACAGTGGCACATGCCTATAATCCCATTACTTGAGAGGCTGACACAGGAGGATCGCAGGTTTGAAGCTGGCCTCGGTAACTTAGCGAACATTTCAGCTACTTTGCAAGACCATTTAATAAAATAATATAGCTAAAAGGTAGAATGCCACTGGGTTTAACCTCCAGCACCAAAAATTAAGGTGAAAAAGGTACATTTTACTAAATTAACTGTTCTACATCTTTTTCCTTGTCATTTGCTAATGGTGATCAAGACTGATGAAAAAGGACCCCAAAGCCTCTACCTCTACAGTGTAAGTTCCATCTCCTCTGAATGGAACATCAGCTATGTGAAAGCAGGCATCTTGTCGTCTCATTGATTGCTATGTCCTTGGTAACTATGCTAAGACTCATTACCTAGGAAAATATGCATATGCATGGTGTGAATGAGTGAATGAATGACACAGTGTTAAAAAAAACATTCAGTACATACATACATTGTGTAATGACCAAATCAGGGCAATTAGGTTATCCAACATTTTCAACATTTATCATTTCTTTGGTAGTGAGAACATTAAAATCTCTTCTAGCTATCTTAAAATACAATTTTATATACTTGGAGATGCAACTTTATGTTTTGATATACATAGACATTGTGGAGGGGTTGTCTATCTAGTTAACATATCCCCCCAAAAGCATTCAGGCTTTCAAAGTTTTCTTTGAAATAATATCACCAGGAGAACAATATTAAAATTTTCAAGACATTAGAGATCCATTGTAGTTCATAAAGGTTAAGTCTATCTATAGTAAAATTTGGAAATAATAACAGTGTTAATGAAGGGGTCAAAAAAGTAAATTGAAGTTGGGCATGGCGGCACACATCTGTAATCCTAGTACTTGGGAGGCTGAGACAAAAGGATCACAGGTTCAAGACCAGCTTCAGAAACTTAGTGAGACTCTCAGCAATCTAGTGAGTCCCTGTTTCAAAATAAAAAATAAAACAGGGCTGGGATGTAGCTCAGACGTAGAATGCCCCTGGGTTCAATCCCCAGTAATACACACACACACACACACACACACACACACACACACACACACACACAAAGTAAATAGAGTTCACATTCGTTTTCTCCACAGAGATATAAACAGTTATTGGTTATATGTTCCTGCAGACTACAAAGGAAAGCCAAGAAGACAGTAGACTCCATCCTCTCCCCCATCGCCATTGATCATTGAGCCTGGGTACTTTAAAGTAACTGTGTGAAGCCAGAATTGTTTATTTCCCAATAAAATAGAGAAGGTGAAGTGACTTTGCAGGGTAAAGGAATTGTCTCTGCTGAGTGGAATGTTGTGACTCTCACCTAGAAAAATGAGGTCAAGCTCTAAGACATGACTTCTACTACATATGACAGATTTTGGACTCTATCCTTAACCTGAAAATATATATCTTTGGTCATGACAGAAACCCCAAAAGAAAGTGATGGAGTCTTTTTGATTGTGTGTCTAGCATACCTGGTAAAAATGTGAGCTCCAGCAAAAAGAACACCAGGGTTGTGTCTCCATTTGGACTCTTACAAAATGAATGACCTTGGTCAGTTTACAAAATGTCACTGCACCTCTACATTGCCCAGGAATAGGTGACGTGGTAATAATCCCCACTTAATAAGGTTGTGAAAATAGTCAACAATCAATACACAAGAGATATTTGTGTTTCAGCTGCAGCAGAATAGAATATGAATGAATATCACTGTTCAATCATGAAGGGCCTCATGTAGGGAGGAGCAAACCACCCTCTCTCCACATTTTTGTATTGGCTGGTGTAGAAGCATGATGTTGAATCTGAGTCTGTTGGGATAAGTAAGGACATCTTTACTTGTAGAAAAATGAAGAGAAAAGGAACTAAAATATATTATTTTCCTACATCTCCAGCCCTTTTTAATTTTTGTTTGAAACAGGGTCTCACTAGGTTGCTGAGTCTCAATAAGTTGCTGAAGCTGGCCTTGAACCTGCTATCCTCCTATCTTAGCCTCCCAAGTACTGGGATTACAGGTGTATGCCACTATGCCCATATTGTTCTTAATATGATTGTCGTATCGAGCCCAAAAGGCCAGTATTACATAGATTCATACATAAGAATATGAAGCTGAGAGAGGTCAAGGAACTTGCCAGGCTTGCAGTGTTGGTAAGTGGTGAAGCGGGGCTCAAACCCAGCTCTGAGCGCACAGCCCACATTGCTTGATCGATGCTCACGACCATGCACCTCTTTCACAGAGGCCTGCCCACCCATACACTGTCCTAGCTCCTGGACTAAGATGTCCTGACAACCATGAAAGAAGAACAATGAGTCCCCATGAGCCCTCCACGCCACGGCTCCAAGAGTCACTTGAGGCACAAGGGCTTCTTGGGAGGTTATAATAACTAACACTTCTCAAAATCAATGGGCCCACAGATCGCCCAGAAGACTTGTGAAAGTGGGGTTCTGGGTCAGATGGACTGGAATGGCACCAAGGTTCTGCTTTTACCTGTGGGTGTCCCTGTCCAGGGCTGCTAACCTGGGGATCATGCTTTCAGTAGCAAGAACAGGTTCTCTATGTGTGAAAAAGAGAAACCTGTTTTATTCGATGCTTGTTTATGATGCCACACAGTGGTTTGGCCTAATTATATTTTCTTCTTCCTTTGAAGTAGTAGGGATATACTTCCTTCTCAAATAAATGTTCTTTTCTATGTGAACCGATTTGTTTGATAGGTGGGACAGGTTCACTTACCAGTGATGACAGGATCCAGGAAGAGCTTGCAAAAGAAATATGAGAATAAGGGGGAGGTATATTATGATTTATTAAGATTTCAGTAGTAAACTATACCTAAGTAGTTTACCCCTTCAAAAGAAAAATCCATCAATCTTATTACTATACCACCTTGTTCAACAGCAGTATCTAGCTCAGACATTCTCTCACAGAAAGCTATACCATGGGATGAGGAATAGGAAACTATATGTAGATTAATTAAAAAAAAAGCCTTCCTCTCTGGTCCCCAAACAGCTGTTTAATAAAATAGTCTAGAAAAGTTAAAAACAAACAAACAAACAAACATATAGAGAGGGTGAAAAAAGCAGGCCCAAAAGAAATAAAATAGGAGTAGGGCAAGATGAGACTTTTGAATTCAGTGGTATAACTAAGAGTCATGTGACACTTGTTGAGGACACTTCGACCTCACTCCTTGTGACCTTTAAAGGAAAGGAAATGTCCCTCCTATTCCCTCCAGGGCAAGGGTGTAAGGAGACTCCTGCAGCCTTCACTTTCAGGCCCCACAAAAGGGGTAGCAATTCCTGGGAAGGTATGTTCAGGAGAAAGAGCGCAGCATTTTGCTCCTCTGTCTGCCCAAGGGGGAGTGTGCCCAGGTCTTCTCTCCTGCTTGCCCAGAGCTAGAGAGGCCTGCAGGTATGGGACTCCGCCTGCAGCTTGGTGGGAGGGTTACTTATGGGGCAATTCTTTAATTGGTTCACCTCATAGGTCCTATTTTCTACCACTTACAAGTAATAAAGCTGGCATTTTTGAGCTTCATTAAGCTGCATATAATATCCACTTTTTAATTGAGCCTAAAGAGGGAAAGAAAGGGTATGAGTTATTGGCCTGCTTTAAATCCCTAAGCAGAGCTAACTGGGATGTGTAAAGAAGAATTCAGTATGATTTGGAAGAAGAGACAGCAATCTCTGGCATATCTGGAACATGTCAAATAAATCCTGCTTTTACTATCAAATGACTCATTAGATGGGTTAATTAGCTGATTTTTTTTCCAAATAGCTTTGTGTGCTTTTAAGAGGAATTTTCTAATCCTCTCTATATAAGCAACTTTGTTTTGGAGAACATAGAGTATTGTAAAAAGAATGCTAAAATTAAAGTTTAGATTCCTGGTAGTGCAGTTCACCTGTTGCAAGACCTCTGGCAAAACAAAACAAAACAGCAACAACAACAAAAATATATCTAAATAGTAAAAACTGTGAAAAATACTGTTTCTGACTCAATTTCATAATCTGTTTTTGTATGGCCTCTTGAAATTCTTGGAATAGAGAAGCTAAATGAGTTCTTCATATCTTATTCCAAATACATTAGTTTTATGGGGACTATGAATTATATCTATTAAATTTCTTACCACTTGTCTTTTGATAGGAAATGTCCTTCTGTTGCATTTACTCTGCTCATAATATATTCCGATACTCATCTGCTCTTTTTTCCATTATATTTCATTCAATTAAAAGATGACATCATTGTTTATGTTCTGCTATTTAAACATCTTTCCCAGTGAATATTTAGCCTTCTATTTGTTTAAATAAGATAATAAGAAGATGAAGTTAAATTCAAGCTGAAAGTGACTTTTATATACATGTTTTTTATTCTATTGAATGTCATATATAACTCAAGCCAAATATCAACTCCAAATTCAAGATTTGAAGTATAGGTGAGAAAAATATTTATTCTCCACAAAGTTTATTTGCATCTTTGACTATACAAAATCAAGTATAATATTCTTGACATTTTCTGCATAGAAAATGAAAGATACATTTGACATTTAAAATTATTCTCCTCTCCCCCTACCCCACCCCCAGAAGCTGCTTTCATAACTTCTGCAAAGTGCACCAGGTTTGAGGGACAAGCTTCAAAATGGCAATGTATTTCCCGATTTCATTTCCAGAATTAAGGTAAAATTGTGAAAATAAATGTCTGAAGTTTGCAAGTTGAAACTTACCCATTGAAAAATAACATACATGTCTCCATTGTCAAAAATGTGTCTAAAAGAGAAAAGCTTAATGGTTTCCCATTTTAGCAACCCAGATGTTTGTTGTCAGCTTCTCTTATTATTAATAGGAATCTAATTGATATTAACTCTTCCACAGTGAGGTTAGCACTTTCTCACCATCTAATTTCTCTATGGTTGCCATAATTAACTCTTTTTTAAATTCCCCCTAGCCAATTCCACATGACCTTTTCATCTGTAAAGATAAGTTGTAAATATAGCAACTTTGTTTAGAAATACATTTTGCCCAGCTTAAATGCTATTGAAGTCTCATCAGCCAGCGAAGGACAAGTCACACTTCATTTTTTAGATAGTTCACATTGTTTTCCATAATGCAATGACTAGAGCTTGGGATGTTTAAATGGTACTTCACAGTGCAGACGTGTTCTAAACTTCTTCATGATTATACATATGCTATTCTATGGTGCGCGCTAATCTCTTCTGCCTTGGATGTTTTAACAAAATGGCTGAAATTTTCAGCCATTATGGATGAGTTATTCAGCAAATCTGTAAAAGCAATTCCACTTGACAAGCCTATAGTACTACTTTAAGTGATTGAATCTCTTTGATTCCACAATGGCAAGGTCCTTATTATTCTTGCAGGAATTTTACAAGTTCTAAGAATATTTCCAAAATGCCACTAGCCACACTGCCAAAGAGAGACAGGCAATTCAGTCAGAACTATACTAATTTGATTTACTGAATCCAGTTAAAGCAATGATTTCTTTCAGAAAAAAAAACACTGTTGTATTTTATATTTAAATGCATTGATGTTTTATTAGAATTTTTGTGTCTTAAAGTTCTATCCCATAACATGGCTTTCTTCTCTTCCTTAAATTTATTTTCTAGTCAATGAATGGAAGCCACAAAATTAGTGAGGTCATGAAATTTACTTATTTGAAACACTGAATTGTATACATCTCTTAAAGGCAAAGGGATGTTTTTTGCCCTGAGGGTATTAGTCATGGTCCATAGTTCGTGGGAAAAACTAAGGAAGTCTCAAAATTGTGTTCCTATTATTTCTATTTCTCTAAGACTTTGTTTAAATTCCAAAGTGAATTTTCTATTATTCCATTGTACATTGCATAGGAGGGTACCAACCAACAGCCTTTGGGAGCAACACCTGCAGTTACATTCAAAGGCATGACTTTTCCAAGCAGTGTGTGAGCTGGCCGCATTGTCCCCCAAAGGATAAAGGCCTAGGTTCTTTACCTGACTGGCAGAAGCATTCCAGCACCACCAAAGGACTCTAAACATTGTTTTGTAAGTAATGAGTCCTGCTGGTTTCATCCTGCAAGACATTGAAATCCCACAGGGAAAATGTGGTTAGAAATAAAACAGAGGGCTGGGGCCTTTAATGAGTTTCCTATCCACAGATGCCATCAAGCTTTTATACTATTCATTTTATTTCTACAGCTTCAACAAAGATTCCCAGAGTTGTGGGCCATACTCTTAACACTGAAGTGCATAGAACTTGGCAGAAATCTACACTTCAGAGATAATAACATATCATTCCATGAAATAAAGGAAAAGGCATAATCAAAAAAAGAAGTTAAATATGGAAACCTGTTTTGACAACAAATGAATACAGATGAAGCCAGACAGGAAAGGTGTTATGTATGCATGTTTTTTTGCATGTTTCACATAAATTATGATAGTGCAAGAACCTATCAAGGTTTTTTTTTTCTCCTGTTTTTCATAGACTTAAAGTCAGATAAATTATTTATATTTCTCTCCATCTGATATCAAATAAAATTTTGAAGACTCATACTTCAGAAGGACAGAATGACACTTGCAAAATTTACCAAAAATATATACAGTTCATTCTCCAATTGTATTTTATTAATTATTATAATCAGGTACTGCTCAAAGTCCCTTGGGTGTCCAATAAAATAAAATTATACATTTTGGACTTGAAAATAGAAAAGGAAAAAAGTTTTTAGCTAGATCATGGAAATTACCAGTAGAAGAAATGGCTACCATACTTATTAATAATGATATTTACTGAGTTATAGAAAGTTTCTCTAAATTTTGCACTACGTAAAACATTAACACTTATCAACTTTCTGATTAAATGACAGCTAAGGGATTTGTCCTGGGTTCATAATTATTAAAATCAAAATAAATCTTAGATTTTTCCAATTTTACAAAACTATCACTGACTTTATTTTATACTTACAAAGAATTTTCATTTATAGTCAATCAAACTAGCACATTTTACAAAAGAAATTCAACTGATTATAAATTAAATATCAAAAGAACTTATCTTTCTGGACAGATTTTTACTTTAAAAAATATTTAGGTTGCATTCTAACAAATTGATGTTGACCCTTGACTAAATTTTTCATACTGATTTCTGGTAAGCCAAAAGTTTCTGTATGTCTTGGATGCCACAGTCCTATCTAAAGATTGTTGCTTCACTGAATTAATGATAAATCTAAACAATGACTTTCTTATTTCCTATCAATTATGTAATTGCTGTTAGAATAATATTGAAACAAGCTTTTAGAAATTATGTTACCATTTCAAACTTCTCTGTTCCAGTGCAAATGAAGGAGGTAAAAATTCAACTCTATAGAAACTTAAAAATTAGATATGAAAAATTGTGAAGTTGAGGTACATGCAGAATAGAAGCCTGGAATAAGTCAAGTGTATTGACTAAAAAGTAAAAAGAACTTCAGAAACAACAAATAGAAAATCCATAATATCTATATTTCCGACCTAAACCATGTAATTCAAATTCTTTAATAAGTAGCATTATATGTATATTTACATGATTTTTTAACAAAGAGGCTACGATGATGGAAAAGACTGATTTATACTCATGTATGAAATCCCAAAGTTATGGGTCTCTCTTCTATTTCTACCATCACCTCAGAATTTTCTTTTCTTCATTCCATGGGTCATAATAACAGGTTTAATTTTTTGAGTGCCTACTATGTGCCAGTCATTTTAGCATACAATTCCAATAAAACAATTTTCTGAAAAATAGATTACTATTCCCATTTGATGGGTGAGTCCTGGAAATTTTATGTAAAGGTAATTTCACAAGGTCATACCACTTGAAATAAGTTGACCCAAGATTTGAATCGAGTCTTTTACACTTCAAAGCCTATGATCTTCATAGAAAACATGCTGTATTGTGCATTTAACTTTTTTCTTCCATCTTTGGTTTTTCATGAGTTTGTATCTCTTATTTCCTCTATTAACCCAAGGAGACTAACTTTTTCCAAATGATATTCCCAAGTAAATTTAGTCAAAATGTTCAAATGTATTACTATATGCTGACTCAATCTTGAAGGACAAATGCAATGCGTCAGTTGAAAAGAGTGGTTTTTAAGTGAATTTTCCAAGCTTTGGCAGTTAAATAATTTAAAATTAATTCAACTATATCTAGCACACAATACAGCTTGAACCAACTGCAATATCATTTTGGTGGAAAATATGGGTATCAAACCTGAAAACTGGAGAGAATTGTAAAATAGGAATGCTATGAGCCTATAAACAATAGAAAAACATTAAAAGAGAAGATAATACCAAAAATGGAATGCCTTGAATAAAATTTTTAAAAAGTTTCTATAAAAATAGTTAATATAGGTGCATTTAAGGTGAAGCAAGAATTTTATGTGTCTTTATACTGTTTGTTTTGTTTAACATTTGTCTTTTATCAAAATCTTGAACAAGGCATTTATTGCATTTCCACATTAGACTAATATTTTTAAATATATGACAGATTTGATGCTATAAAGACTTTTCCCATAGTTGCTCTACTGATTTTGAAAGCAAAATAGTGGACTGTGGTCTCATTTATTATTTCACTATTTCTTTGGATTTCTAGACAGTTTAAATTATTCCCTCAGAAAAAAAATGCAATCATTTACTTTTATGTGTGTGCACTGTTTTAGTATTAGTAAATAGTATTTAGTAAATCTCCTAGTATTATTTACCTTACCATGAATTTTAAATGAAGATACCTTGATATTTTTATCTTATATTCTTTGGAATGTGTTAGCTTAGTCAGTTAACCCATTT
>PVJS01004429.1:62500-69242 GCA_004027185.1 Glis glis
GACTAGGCAGTGCTGCAGGTGTTTCTGGGTGGCATTTCAAAGCCACTAGCTGTAAAACTTAAGACGTGAGGCGATGTAGCCCCCAATGCTGATGAATACATTTATTATGTTCAGTGCTGTCAGCAGCTGAAAAGCTATCCATCACGCTGATACAGCACCGAGTCAGGAGCCTCTTTTGGTGGAAAATATTGAAGTCAGATTGTTGATGTCAAAAGTCAAAGTATAGTTCAGCTATCTGTTTTACGAATCTGACGGAGACACATTGTGGCTCTGCGCAAGCTGATATCTAGCAGAGCTCATTTCAGCAAATGTGTGATGTAGAAGTCAAAAAAACATTCGTACAACCAAACCCATAGCAGGCAGAGGCTGTGGCATGCATGCAGAGTTTCTACATTTTAATATGACACCGTTTGGTAGTGTTTATCATCTGAAATCCAAACCATATCAACTTTCTAGTGACGATATTTAAGATCCATGTACTTCCGAAAACATATTCACACAATAAGAGAATACATTAAAATACCGCCTCGATAGCGAAGTGATTGGCTTTGTGTGGCTTGGTTTTGCTTTTATTTTTCTTCTGCAAATTAAATCACAAATAGATAGTAAACACACTTTATGCTCCATATGAAAATAGGCACTATTAGATGAATATTTAATAGCCACTAAATTGCAGGCACTATGTGAAAGCCTTTATGGGACACATGTACCCAATTGTACTTTGGGAACTACTGTAATATCACTTATAATGTCTGAGAATATATTTTATACATGATTTTAGATACCAGACATCCCAAATAGCTCAATGTTGCTGAATTCTTAGAAAACAGGAATGAAACGGAAGAAAAGAGCGAGTTTGCTATGTTCGGGATGCTCTTTTTGGCCTATTTTCATCCTCAGCTCACCTCATTTCAAAAGATAGCCATCTTCTTTCCTTTCACTGGAATATATTTTAATTAATTTGAAATAAGAGGGAATGACATGAAATTGGGTGGTGCCTATCCAATCCTGTTTCATAGAATTTTCAGACTAACTTCAAAATAGATGGCACAGCTTGGAAACTATTGTTTTATTAGCACAAATCTTGGGGATCAAAGTGTACTTTCTGAGTGTATTTCTTTATGCGAGGGTTTTGTGCCTCCGAGGTAGCATATGCTCAGAATGCTATTACACTTGCCAGCCTTCCTGCAAATTTGTGGTGTTTAACAAAAAACAAGCACATTTTTTCAATTCAAGTCAGGAAAGACTCTTTTATTTTTGCTGATTTCGCCTCCTTTTCTCTTTTCTAGCACAACCCTCAGGGCGCATGATGTAATGGTCAGCACTTGCACATAGGAGCCAGAAAGCCTTTAATGAACTGCAAACTTTATTCAATAATAACAATAAAAATGATTGTATTCCAGCTCTCTTTTTTTCCTTCCAAAGAGGGGAAAACATACAAATATCATGTAGAAAACTTTAGGAATCCCAAAGTCCTCAGAAGGTCTTAAAAGCATTAATTATTTTTAAAAGCAAGGAAATAAAAGTAGCACACACACAAAAAAAAAGAAAGAAAAAACTAATGGCAAAGATTATTTTTACCCCAACTTGGTTCAATGACAGCAGATGTAGAACAGGGCTCTATGTCTTGAAGGGTCACGAGTTTGAGTCAAAACTCAACTTCAAGTTAATTGGCTGGTGTTTAGGGCCAGACAAATTGAAGAGAGATATATTTGTTTCTGATGGGGAGAAAGAGAATCAGTGTTCTCAAGTCTCTGCACCCCCTTGCTATCTTGTCAAGAACTCACCTTCGGGAGTACCTATCTTCAAAGGGACCATCTTTCGTCTTTCCTGATAATAAATAAATAGAAAACAAATGCAATCATAATAAATCCTATTAGAGAGTAAAAGGAACAAACAAAACAAAAATGAGGGTGGGACTTCATTCCTTCCAGACACATATTTGAAAGCCATGGTTGTGAGCTCTGTGTTTTGCTTACCTTATCAAGCAAATATCCTGATGCCCTTCCTGATGCATTGAAGTAAAACCTAATACCAGATCCAAATTTTAATATTTCAAAATGTATAATGACAAACCCTATAGTTAAGAAGCTAGGATTTTTTGCATTTTGTTTCTATCCATCTATGTTTTAATCTACTAAAAAGTGCTTTGGGATACGGGACAGAATTATTTCCCTTAAATTGTTTTTCCAGATAGATAGGAAGAAGGAACTATTCGGGATACTGCTATATCCATGTCAGGGGCAATAATAATTCACAAAAGAAAGAGCCACCATATGGAATTCACTAGACACTAACCCTCTTGTCCACCCAAATTATACCAGTCCCCACATAATAAGAAGACATTGCATGGCCTTTGCTGTATGCCTTCCAGGCAGAGTTCCATAGCCAGCAATTAGTCTATATAGTCAGAGGCCAAAAAACCTTATTGTCTTACTGGGTGTATAATTATCTGTTATGATGAACTGTGATTCTAAGGACTATTGTCTTTAAGCTTGGATCTGTGTGTGGAGTGGATGTCTGGCTGAGACCCAAGAATGGACCTTCCTTTTAGTATCTCTGCCTGAGTGATTTCTCTGGTCTCTTCCTGGCTGGGTAAAACAGAGACTGTTTCTGCATGATTTCTTGGGTTGATGAGAAGCAATTATGTCTTAAATGAAGTCATTCATGTCTGCCATTTTGTTTGCATATTTCCCAGTGTTCACCTGTTATTAAACCTGTCTTTAAACTGTAAGCTAGTTTCAAGTCGACTTTTGTGTCTAACACAGTTCGGTAATCAGAGGAAAACAAAATAGATAAAATGTTTTCTGCACAAATCACTCAAGCAAGAAATCTAATAAAGTGATTAAAATCTAAAATAGCATTTAAGAATTTCCTGGGAATTTTATTTCTTTGAATTTTCCCCCATTCCCTAAAAGATGACAATTGTCTTAGCATTCTTAGTGCAAAAGTTATAGCAACTTTGTTATTGGTTGGGGGGGCGGGAGGGGGAGAAAAGGCAGAGAAAGGAGGGAGGACTAATAAATATTACTCCTACTGTCAAAATAGTTATTGCTGTTCTTTATAATATAAGAATTATATATTGTCATATGTAATGAAAAGATTACTGGAAGCATTTGTGTAAAACTGATTATATTTGTAAATATATTCACTAGAAAATTTAAATTTAATATTTAAAGATCATATAACATAACCAGATATAATTATTAATTAAAAGTATATTTTAATGAACTTGAAACCACTAGAAGAATACTTCCCAAAGAACCTTGAAAAACAGCAGAAACATTCAATTGTATACCTTCAGGTCTTAAAACACCTGAAAAACAAATGCCCATACTAGTTTAAAATATAACAATGCATGAACTATAATTTAGGGTTAGAATAGTTATGAAACAAAAAATAAGATTATCAATTTATCTATATTATGTTTTGTTACTAAGGAGTTTAGTGAATAACTTTTATATTTTTCACTGTTGGGGAGATTTTATATTTAGTGATATATTTATTAGCTATTCTTTGTTAATAGATATATTTTATGGATAAATTCAGTTTTTAAAATAAGCCGCAGTGGGGAAGCTAGAATTATGTACTGGATATTTTCTTAATAATAAACACAAAATAGAATATTGTTAAGTAAATTGAAAATACAGCTGAACCTATGATTACTTAAATTATTTTATATTTTTTATTCATTTTGGAAAAGAATCTTTTTTATTAAAAAGGGGTATAAGCTTAGAAAGTAATTTAATTTTAAAACAATTTTGCTTTGTCCAACTTTTTAAAAAAATCTAACTAACCATGTGTGTTTTATTTTTGAGTTTCAATGAAATGAGAGAAGGGTTGCTGATGGTTTAGAAGTACTTAATTTATCACCACTGAAGAGAAACCATTTCCCCCCCTGAAGAGGTTTGTACTAAGGTGACCTCTGCTGTTTAAAAAAAAGGTTTGCAAAAAGCAGTACTTCTCCTAAAATATTCAATAATCCTAAATTACCAGGATAAAAGTGGATACTGCTGTGTGGAAAAGTATTTACTAAATTCATTACTGTTTCGATTATATATGTGATCTTGAAGCTTTTTTCCCCTCCTAGCTGGGAAATTTCCTCTGCCATTTACTTCTTTGCATTTCGCGCAGCAATTCTGACTGACTGGGATCCCTGCCATTGCATTTTCTTCTCACTGAAGGGTTTTATCTGCTCCTGGTGGGGCAAAGTCATGACCCAGAAAAAAATTGATTCATGAATTCTCAGGGTGCAAGTAAAGAAGAGAGGAAATGTGCCTTGGCGGAGCTCCGACTACTGACAATTTAAAACCTGAAATTAGTCTGAATCCAAGCTGCAAAAGGAATCTGAATTAAAAATTCATTAATTCAAACTGATATTTTAACTTGAACAAACTAGATCCCTTATTATAAAGAATCATTTTTACAAGCTGTTGTGTTAACTGCTGGAACTTGAATTTTACTAATTTTACAGTTATTTAAAGATGGGAGACAGATCGCCAGGCCGTATTGCGTTGCGCCTTCTCTCGACCTTGCAAAACCTGACTTTATTGGATTTACGTAGCGTTAGCACCTTAGTCCTGGGTTTTGTTTCCACCTCAGTCCTAAATTTCGTGTGTGTAAGTCCACATTGTCCTGAGAAGCACATGTTCTTTTGTTATCTCCCCCCTGATGTTTCTGAGACCCCAAGTCCCCTTCAGCTAACTCCCTGACATTTCCATGAACTACACTGCTGAAATGTTATACAGTAATTAATGTTGATCCTAGTGCACACTCAGCCTCCAGTACAAATTAGGATGGAAAAGGTTATCATAATATTTTGCTAGTCTATTTGGTAGATTTGAATTGGTCCCTGTGGGGGACAAACAAAAAAGAAAGGTGTTTTAAAGTTAAGAATTCAGAAGAAAGACCAACCAGGTAGTAACAATTCTTTTCACATCACACATCTATTAACTTTTCATCTGAAAATAATAAATCGTTCTGTGTGGACTTATTGATACTTAAGTTTTAATTCCCCCAGGACCAGTGTGCAAGACTGTCAAGCAGGTTCATGGATACCGTCAATGGATGGATTCTGGAATTCAGGATAAAATTCTGTTATCATTGTGTGGAGTTCAAATCCAGGTACAACCAGCAGCTGGAGTCTCTCCACCTGTCAGCAGTGTCTGAAAAACACTAAGAGACTAAATAATTTAGATTACATATATTGACCTGTATAATTGTTTAAATGAGTAATGCAGTCACCAACTGAAAGAGGTCAACCATCTGTAGAGGAAACACCGAATTTGGTTTCATTTCCAAACAAACTTTTGAAGAGCAAAGTGTTTTTTTCTGTGGGAGGTAGGGGAAAGTCTGAAGACAGATTAATGGCTTCTCCTGCTAAATAAAGGTTAAGGCTTCTGTCATTTATACACTGCAACATCAATACAGAAGAAGTCACAGGGCAGCTGGTCCCAACTGCCACAAAATCAGTGTGCCCGGGGATTGTTTCAAGTAGGTTAAAAGGTAAGTGGCTTGAAGGACTCAGTATTACTTCATTATAGTCCATCATCATTCATGACATGAACGTGTGAGTATATGTGTATTCGAAGGGGGAAGACTAAATCTTGAAGTTAACAGGACCACATTTTTTTTTTTACCAATAATGACAAGTCATTTGTTTTCAATACAATTCTCTCTAAATTTTTATTTCTGAAATATACAGTTGCTAGAGATCAGATTTTTGAGATGCATACATTATGTGCCCAGTTTATTTTGAAAAACGGGCCCATGTTAACTAGATTAGCTGTACTGATCAAATTCTTGGGCTTCAGGCGACTCACATTGAATTGAAGTCTGCAATAATTAAGGGCTCCCACCAACTTATTCTCCAAAGCCATTACCTTAACGGGTTACTTGCCAGGCAAAGGGGATTCATTATTGGATTTCTTCTGTGATCTCCTATTCTCTGGCCATTGTACTTTAACAAGCTTCTCTAACTTCCTTATGGTAAAACAAATTATAAAAAAGAGAATAACAGAGAGGAAAGAGATTAAGTTCTGTGTACCTATGGGCTACCTATGAATTTAATGTCATAATTTGAGAAAAAAAACCACACACACACAGAAAAAATATCTTTGCCATTGGTTTTACTTCCTACACACACACTTGTGCCCATGCACCCACATCCACACATTTCATCTTCATCTTAAATTGCTGGAGGCCACAAGCAGAAAATATTTTGTAAATATTTTCCTCAAAATGCTTTTGGACATTTCATCCACCTAACAAGAATATTGTCCAATATTCATCCTTACGTTATTATTCACCTGCTATGAAGTAATGAAACTTGTATAATAATCATTTAATATACCAGGAAGGTATTTCATTGCATACTTACATATTGAGCTATTAAGACACTCTGTATAACAGTACTCATCCAGTAATATATCTTCATAAATTTGGATAACATCCATATATTGCTACTGAAATGTAACTTTGGTTGCTACTGGTTGGTAACAAATGCTAATTGGAAATCTATTCTTTCTTTGAATAAATTGTTTGAGAGCCTACTGAGGGTTTGGTACTATGAAGCATGTGGAAAATAAATAAAATGAGTTACTTGTAATATCATGAAATGGAAAGATGCACTGACTTATGATAGAGCTGTATCCAGAACACAGCCATAGTGTTGGAAGTCCCGGTTCTGATTTTCATGGGTAAGAATGGGTTCTTGTGTTGTCTCTCTCTCTCTCTCTCTCTG
>PVJS01004430.1:0-38802 GCA_004027185.1 Glis glis
CCGGGCGTGGTGGCGCACGCTTGTAATCCCAGTACTTTGGGAGGCTGAGACCGGAGGATCCGGGTTCGCGGCCAGCCTCAGCTCTCGCTCTGTCTCTGTCTCTGTCTCTCTCTGTGTCTCTCTCTCTCTCTCCTTAGTGAGGCCCTCCGCAACCTCGTGAGACCCGGTTTCAAAATAAAGCATAAAAAAAAATAGGACCAGGGGCGTAGCACGGAGGTAGAACGCCTCTGCGTTCAATCCCTGGTCCTGCAAAAAAAAAAAAAAAGAAAGTGGAAGGATCTGGAGAACTTTATGTTAAGTGAGATCAGCCAATCACAAAAAAAGGAGGGACATATATTTTCATTAGTATGTGCAACCTAGGGACTAGTGGGGACACACAAGGGACTCTGGTTGATAATGGAGAACCCTCAGTGGGGCAAGGGAAGTGGTACAAGGGAGGGTAAGGGCAAGAAAGAAGCGAATCAGTGGAATTACTATCATAAACAATATGTACATGTGAAAATATACCAACATCATTCTCGGTACTTTATACAGGTGGGGGGAGACGGGGGGCACTAAGAGCTGTGTGCATGTATGTTAACATCAAATAGATATTCATTGCGATGTAAGACTCCAATGCACCAATAAAAGCACGCTAAAAAAAGGAATTGTAATCCAAGAGGCATGTAAAATTAAAGGATTTTTATACTCATGGGGACATGTGGGAGTAGACTCTACTAAACAAATGGGAGTAAGAGAGAGGGAGAAGAGAGAACACCTGTGGACAAGTACCTTTATCAAGGGCCAGGGGGAGGACATAGCATAAGGCAGGAGGGAATTTCATTGGTGTGCTTGAATGTCAGTCACTATGTCATATGTCACAGTCAGGGGAGGACAAGAGGGGAGCTTGTGTCAGGGAACAGTTCTATCATACTGGTGCACCTGGTCACGTAGATGGAATATTTACACTCTGTTTTGGGGGATGTTGTGGTATCAGGAAAATAAGTTTTAAAAATTTATAATACATATCATATGGATGTGTCACAGTGTGTTTATCTGTTCAGCTATCAAGGGACATCTTGGTTGCTTCTAAGTTTTGACAATTATGAATAAAGATGCTATAAATATTTGTGTGTGGGTTTTGTGTGGTTGGAAGTTTTCAACTCATCTGGGTAAATACCAAAGAACATAATTGCTGGATTGTATGGTAAGAGCATGTTTTGCAAAAAGCTGCCAAACTGTTTCCAAAGTGGCTGTACTAGTTTTCATTTCCACCAACAATCAATGAGAGTGCCTGTTGCCCCACATCTTTGCCAGCATTTACTGCTGTTTGCATTTTGACTTCTGACCATTGCGTGGGTGTGTATCTAATAAGCATTTCACTGCTTTAATTTGTAATGTCCTAATGACATATAATGTTGAACATCTCTTTATGCTTATTTGCCACCTGTAGGTTCTTTGTGTGTGTGTTCATGAAATGTCTGTTTAGATCTTTTTGTTTATTTGGTTTTTTTTCTTTTTTTCATGAAGTGTATGAATTTTTTTTTTTTCTGAGACAGAGTCTCTCTGTTGACAGTCTCAGAAGAGTCAGGCTGGTCTTAAACTCCTGGGCTCACACGATTTTCCTGCTTCAGCCTCCTGAGTAGCTGGGAGTACAGGCATGCACCATCATTCTTGGGTTCTCATTTTTAAATTTGATTTTCTTATTATTGAGTTTTAAGAATTATTTGGATACTTTGGATGAGTCCTCTATCAGATACATGTTTTGAAACAATTTTCTCATGGTTCATGCTTGCTTTTTTATTCTTTAGCAGTGTCTTTAATAAAGCAGATTTAATGAAGCCCAACTAAGTAGCTTTTATTTTTTTTTAACAGACCATGCTTTTGGTGTATCTAAAAATTCATCACAAAACCTAAGGCCACCTAGATTTTCTCCTATTGTATCTTCTAGGATTTTTAGCTTTGCCTTTGACATTTAATCAATTTGGGGCTTTTGTGAGGAGTGTAAGATCTATGCCTAGATCATTATTATTTTTTTTTGTATGTAGATGCCCTGTTGTTCTGGCACCACGTGTTGAAAAGACTTTTTTCCCCTTGTATTTCCTTTGTTCCTCTGTCAAAGATCAATTGGTTAGATTTGCGTGAGGGCTATTTCTGGGCGAGATTCTGTTCGGTCAATCTGTTTCTATTCTATTACTGGAATCATGCTGGTGATTACTGTAGCTTCATATCAAGTCTTGCACTCAGGGAATGTCAGTTCTTTAACTTTGCTCTTCTTTGGTACTGTGTTAGCTATTCTGGATCATTTGCCTCTCCATATAAACTTGAGAATCAGTGTGTTGATATCCACAAAATGGCTTGCTTGCCATTATAACTGTATTGCATTGAGTATATAGATTAATTTGGGAAGAACTGACATTTTGAAAATGTTGAATTTTCTTATCCTTGTATATGAAATGTCTCTTCCAATTGTTTAGATCTTTGATTTCTTTCATTAGAGTTTTGTCATATTCCTCATATATATCTTGTACATATTTTACTAGATTTATTCATAAGTATCTCTTTTTATGGCTGCTAACATAAATCATTGCTTTTTACTTTAAAACCCACTCATCTATTATTGGTTTATAGAAAAGTGATTGGCCTTTGTGTATTAACACTATATGCTGCAACCTTTCTATAATCACTTCTTAGTTCCATGAGCTTATTTTTAAAATTGTGTTTTGGAGTTTAATGTTTAGTTTAATGTTTAGTATAATGTTAGCTGTAAGTTTTTTGTAGATGTTCTTTTATCAGGTTGAGGAAGTTCCCATCTATTCCTAATTTACCCAGTTTTTATCATGTGTAAGTGTTACATCTTATCAAATTCTTTTTCTGCATCTATTAATATGATTTTAAGGTTTTTCTTCTTTAGCCTATTGATGTGATGGATTACTTTAATTGATTTTTCAATGATGAACCAGTTTTATGTACGTGGAGTAAAACCCGCTTGGTCATGTTGTGGTATAGTTCTTTTATACATTGTTGGATTCAATGTACTAGTATTTTGTTGAGAAATTTTACATCTATGTTCATAAGGATTATTTGTGTATAGTTTTTGGTTTGGGTGTTAGGATAATACTAGTCTCATGGAATGAGCTAGAAAGTATTTCTCTTGGTTCTAGAGAACTTGCATAATTTCTTCTTTAAATGTTTGGTAGAATTTATGGGGAGCCCTGGAGATTTCTATTTTGGAAGATTAGTAATTATTTATTTAATAGATATATCTATTCAGATTATTGAATTATCTTTGTGTGATTTTGTCAAATTGTTTCTTTCAAGATTTTCCACATCTAGGTTATCAAATATGTCAGTGTGGAATTGTTAAAAATATTCTTCTATTACACTTTTAATGTCCATGAATTCTACACTTGATCTTAGCCAAAAGGCCGAGAAGTGATCATGAGTTCTGTAGTGATGGCTCCACTTTCAATTTTGATAATAGTGTCCTCTGTCTTTATTTCTTAGTTAACCTGGCTAGAGATTTATCAATTTTATTCAACTTTTCAAAGAACCAGCTTTTGGCATTGTTGATTTTTTTCTATTAATTTCTTGATTTGAATTTCTTTGAGTTCTGCACTAATTTTTTTACTGTCTACTTTTGGATTTAATTTGTTATTTTTTAGTTTCTTTTTTGTATTTTTATTTTTATCATGTTATATAGCACAGTTTCCTCTTTTTCTAGTTTTTAAAGGTGAAAACTTAAATTATTGATTTTAGATTTTTTTATTATATGCATTCAATGATATAAATTTCCCTAAGCACTCCTTTCACTGTGTCCTCCCTAATTTCGGTAAGCTATGTTCTAATTTTTATTCAGTTCAAGATATTTTAAATTTTCCTTTCAGAGTCTTCTTTGACTTATGCATTATTTAGAAGGCTATTGTTTAGTTGCCCAGAATTTGGGGGTTTTCCATTGTGGTCTGATAGCATACTCTACATAATTTCTATTCTTGAAAAAAATTTAAGGTGCTCAGCATATGGTTTCTTTTGATGAATGTTCTGTTCTGTGTGAGAATTGTTGATTTTCAGTGTGTTCAGGTCTTTTCTTATTGTGAGGATAGGAATGACAACATCCAAGCTCCCTATATGCTGGACCAGAAATGAGAAGTTCCAAACATTTATTTTTAAAAATTTCATACAGTTTCTAATTGTTTTCAGCAGAATGGCTAGTTCATGTGAGCTACTACTTCATTACTAGAAATCAGTTGCATTGGTATTATTTTTTAATGATAGAATTTCATCATATGAATGTTCCATTAGTTATTTTAACCAGCATTTTACTATTGGACATTTTGGTTGGCTCTTTTTTATTATCATAAATACAGTTTAATATTTTAATTTAAAAGTTGTGTGTGCCTCAGGATAAATTCCTTGAAGAAGAATTTCTTGGCTGAAGAAGAGGCACATTTTATAACTTTGACTTATTGTAAATTGCTCTCTCAAATGATTGTACCAACTTATAGTCCCCAAAGCCATATATGAAAATGCCCATTTTCCCATACTTTGTGGGATATTATTATTTCTATATTTGCTAATTAAAAATGTATCACATATGCATTATTTGATTACTATTGAGGATGAATATTTTTCCCTTGTGGGTTTTCTTTTCTTAAACATCATTTGTTGAATTGTAGTTTTTCTTTGTCTCTTCACTAAGTTGTAACATGGAATTATTGCTTTGATGAAAGGTTCAGACCAATCAGGTCCAGTCAGTTAGCTTTTATCTGAAGACTTCTCATGGAAACTAAGGGAAAAAGGGCACATGACAGTGCAACTTGGATGTACACCTTCTGCAGGAAGTTTATTCTGACTGTGAATTGATCTCTGCTGGACCTCACAGTTTGCTCTTTAAACTCATGCTCCATGAAGTGCAGAGACTGGCTGACATGGTGGTGACTCTGCTGAGCCAAATGATCAGCCTAGGAAGTTCCCTTAAATTCTCTGCAGCCTTCTGACAGTAAGATGAACACTTTAGGCCTGTTGCTGAGAGAGAATTGAGAATATTCTCGTCATTTTCACTGTGGCAGCCTGAGGCCCACCCCTGTCCATTTCAAAAAGAAGAGAACAAAGCATTTACATCTCTTAATGGATTCAGACTTTTCAGGGTAGTTAACTTTGTAATTCTGTGGGGAAAACCCCACATATGGGGTGAGCATAGTTTTGGAGATAGTTCTGGCTAATTGAGGAAAGTTACTCCTCAGATTTATTCTCTGTTTACTACAGGAAACCAGCTCACCTGGCCCAGCCTTAGATGTCAACATTGACAAATGACAGTGAGAAAGTTCACATCTTCTAAGATGGATTTGAAAGATGCTTCTTCCACAAAATGATTTGAGGGTTGTTGCCTTATTCCAATGACTGTAAACTAGGAAGGACTAATCACTCCTTTGAGGGCAAAATAATATATAATCCTGAGAAGCAAGTTAAACAGGAGGAAGTGGGGCATGAAAGGTTTTGTGCAGGGGAAGCTTAAGAGCAAAAAATACGTGTGGCTCTGGCATACGAATGCAGGTCTCCAGAGAAATCTTCCCTTTTGATGAAACTTCCCAGCTTGGTATAAATGTATTCAAAAGAGTTGTGATGAATACAGCCAGCCTTTGTACTGTTCTTCAGGCCAATCCCTTCCTGCCCTCAGCCCTATCCCCAAACCATTCCCTACAAACCTTGCAGTAGAAATTTCTTGGCCTTCCCCCACCCCCAACCCTTGTGTGGAAGTTCCCTGCTCAGGGAAAAGCTGGAGACTCGCTCCAAGTCTCAAAGTCCCTCCTACCTCAACAGTTTGCTTGCACTCAAAACCAGTTCTTGTCTCAGACTAGTAAATGTAATCTCAGACTGCACAGGCCAAAGGCAAGCCAGCTGGGGTGGACTGAATTAACTGTATTCTAAGGTGGATATAAATCATCTTGGCACCATGATTCATTTGACATTTTAAGGCTGAGTCAATTCTCTTTGTCTTTTCCCTGAAGCTGCTGTGATGGAGGGTGAGGCTGCCGGTTGATCAGTCATTTGCCCTTAAAGGTGGCAAAAGATGTGCTGGGGACTCCAGACTTGGCAGTTTATAAATGAAGATGAAGATGTGAAACCCTTTCTGGATTAGTTTATAATGTACTGGATGATTAGGACAAAGATAAATAATAGCACCAGAAATAAAGCCAGCCTCAGTACTAGCTGACATTTATTGCATATTTATCATGAAGCAGTTAACTATATTTACATGTTTTTTCTTAACTATAGAGGATGCCTTGCTACAGATTAAGCTGTAGTTTTTATTTCTCTAGTGAAAGAGATGCCAGAGTTGCTGTTATCAATCTAAGTTCTGCTGGGTCTGGGAGAGAAGTCAGAGAAAGGAGCTCATAAAGAGTTTGGGCCTATAAGTTGCCAGGGTTCAAAGTACCCTTACCCTATGGGTACAGCAGTCTGTGGCCTAGAGCAGTGCTATCAAATAGAAAGAAAACATGAGGCACAAACACAAGCCAAGTGTATATTTTAAAAATGTCAAGTAATCACTTTAAAGGAAAAAGAAACAAATACAATTAATTTTAAAAATATATTTTATCTAATCAATATATCAACAATATTATTTCAACATGTAGTCAATGTAGAAATTATTTATGAGATATTTTACATTCTTTTGCTTCAGCTAAGTCTTCCAAATCCAGTGTGTATTTTATATTTACTGCACAGCTCAATTTGGATAGCACCATTTTGAGGGCTTAATAGCCACATGTGGCTAGTGGATGCTGAATTGGATAGCATAGATCCAGAAGGTATCTAGCTGTGATAGTTGGTCTGGTTTGTCAACTTGACTCACCCCAGATCATGTGACTTTGGTTGTGTAACAGAGGATTGAACCGGAAGTCCTGCGCTAAATGTGGGTAGCAGAGTTCTGATAGGTACAGGATTTAGATAAAAGGAGAAAGCCGTGTAGAGCTGAGCTGCGACTCTTCCTGAGGAGAATGCTTCTGCCCTCGTTTCAGATCGACAGTCTCCAACTTCACCATTTCCCTGGAGAACTTCTTGATCTTCTGCTCTCGTTTGGGATTCCCAGCCTTCAGCCTTCGAACTGAAACCTCACCATCGTTTCTCCGAAGAGCTTCCTTATCTTCACATCTTGAACAGGACTGAATTGGTGGTTGCTTCAATCCTGGGGCTCCGGCTCTTAGACCGCTTGACCAGCTACTGATTCCTCTGACTTTTCACGTGCAGTTGAAATTCAGGACTACATTGTGAGCTAATCTAATAAATCCTTTTTTTCCCCCTTTTCCTTTCTTCATTCTGTGAATTCTGTTGATCTAGTGAACCATGACCGATACACTAGCATATTCATTTGCAAATCTATGCATCTTCATTTGACATTCATTCAACAAATGCTTATTGAGTGGCTACTCTGCCAAACTATACCCCTTTTCCCATGGGGGATATATTCCAAGACCGTCAGTTTGTGCCTGAAGCTGTGGATAGCACCAAACTGTACACACAAGGACTTTGAAACTGCAACAGTCTATCTTACAACCTAGACGGCTACTAAGTGACTAACAGGTGGGTCCTGTGCACAGTGTGGACACTGAACAAAGGGATTATTCACATCCTGGTTGGGATGGAGCAAGATGATGTGAGATTTCATCATGCTACTCAGAACAGTATGCAATTTAAATCCTATGAATTGCTTATTTCTAGAAATTTCCATTTAATATTTTCACATTGCAATTGACCATGGTTAACTGAAACTACAGAAAGTGAAACTGTAGATAAGGGGGGCAAGGACTACTGTACTGTTCCAGGTATTTGGATACACTGGTTAAATCCCAGAACTTATATTTTATTGAGAAAGGGGGACAGACATCATACATAAATAAGATGTCAAAGAGTGATAATGATACAAAGAAAGTAAAGCAATGTAAGAAGGGAGAAATGGGGGGGCTATATTCCAAATCAATCATGGTAGGCATCTCTGAAGAGGTGATATTTGGGGTTACTATACACAAAGGGAGTCAAATGCTTATGATTTTGCCATAGAATTAATCAGGGCAGGTTTTGACATGGGAGGAGGCTGACTGCCCTTGAGATTTCCTAGAGGCAAGATCCAGGAGAGGCAGGAGGAGGTACCATGCAGGACCATCAAGCCTCCTGCATATTAGAAGTTACAGTTGATTTGAGGGCCACTTGAGAACCTTGAAAAGTGATGGGATGGAAATGAAGGTACAAGAATTGATACTGGTTTGTATGTTTTAGGAAGTGCCTCATGCTTTATCGTTTTAGACATGTATGAAGTCTTTGAAGAGCAAATAGAGAACAGGTACTCTTGAGATTATTATCTAATGGCTGGTGTTCGCTCGAGTAATGGTTGGGAAGCCCTTGATCTTCTTTCTATTTGTGGTGAGATACTCTCTTTGGCTCTCTCAGTATTTACTTACAGGAATGGGTTGACTATGCCAAATATTCAGTGGTAGAGTGCTTGCCTTGCATATACTTGATGCTCAAGTTATGCCATTTAAACTCTTTAATTAGATGTATTTTAAATTGAATTTTCACATGTAATGTGAGCCTCACATTCTTATTTGTTTTAATGGATATTAAAAGTTACTGACTTCTTTATGTTGCAGGTTTGTTGAGAGTCACACCTTCATCTTGGCTGTGAAGGCAGAGTGGGGTAGGATTCGGGTGGCTGTGGGGGAGGCAGGAGGAGTGGAACATGGAGAAAGTGGTGTGAACTATTTACACAAGAAAGGAAAGCTTCAGATTAAACAGCTGGGGCTGGGGCCTGAGCAGCCCCCAGGCACACATGCACTTGTATGCTCTCTCCTGGCTTCTCAGCTGGGAGCACCAGCACTGTCCACTTTGAAGGAAATGGACAATCAAGAAAAACTGATGTGTTAGGGGAGGATGGTAAGAAGGGGCTGAGAAAGGGAAAATCAGGCAGAGAACATTGCTTAGTTCTTTCTCTAGGCACCTGTGAGGACAAAATGGGAGACTTCTGTTCTTAGAAATTTTTAAAAAGCTCACAAAAGGAGAAAGGAGAGCCAGGAGTTCAAGGGCTATGTTGGTCTATCTGAGAGGAAAGTGTCCTGGGAAGTTGGATGTCCTGGGAAGGAGAAGAGGGCCAAAGGGAATATTTCGCAGACATTGCTTTCTGAAGGTGATTGTGTGCAGTAAATTTTATCAGTGACAAAGTCCAGGAGGAGCCAACATGGTAAAACACAAATCAGAGTCCACTTGCATAGCAAGAAAGAAGGAAAAGCCACCACATTTATAGGTGAAGTAGTCACTGGGGGGATGTGCCCTGGAAGGGTATTTATTTCCCCCCCTCTCCCCCACCACCCCGCCCCAGCTTCCCAGCTGCCATGAGCAAAGCAGCTTTCCTCTTCCACATCCTTCCACCACGATGCTTTTCTTCACAGTGAGCCCAAAGCAACTCTAAGTAAGGACTTTTACATACACCATCTCCTCGCATGATGGGCCTGGGAAAGGATTTTTAAATAGATGATGAAACAGGCTCAGAGAAATCCAGTGACTTGCCTGAGGTCAAATGGTGACATTGTTCTGTTCCAGGATTCAGACTCTGGTCTGCCTGGCTTTGATGTTTCTGCACTGGCTGCCCTTGAGGATTCAAAAGAAGTAGCCAAGGACTGTTAACTTACACATGGCACTTCTTCACCTCTTGTCTCAACTTTTTTCTCTCATATTTAAAAAGTAAATGTTAAGCATCAGTGTTAATAAAATCCTGTTATTTCATTATAATCCTCTATTTCATGGCATGAGGGCAATTGGTGGACAGTGTGTGCTCATGCTCAGATTGTACCACACATAAGGTAACTCTAGACTCGATGCCTTTGGGGGTATCCAGCTTGATGGAGGGTATGTCTTGCAGATTCAATCCCATTATGTAACTGCAAATGTCCTAGCTAGGGTAACTCTGGTCTTCTCTTTAATCTTTTCAAATTCTTATCATTGAGGCAGGGCCAAGAACATGACATAACATCCTGCATTAGGGATAAATTGTAGCCCTGTAGAAACACTGCTATCCAATAGAGATGTCAAAACCAATTCCATTCAAAACCAACTTCTCCACTCCAGTGATGTGTTTCAAGGAAGTGAATGATCTACCTGAGGAAAGGACTCAAAAAGGATTCTTCCTTCAGGCCCAGGAATGTCAGTTGGCTAAGTCACACCGATGACAGTCTGTCAAGGTGCAGGGCCTTAAATGCTTTAGCATTTTAATTTTTCATCGAAAGTTTGAAGGTTTAGAAGGAAATGTTTCATTCCATTCTGAATCTCAGCATGGGTGAAGACCCAAATTTAGCCCCCCTACTCTTTAAGCTTCGGCAAATGGAGGAATTCTGCAATTAAGGGCAGGTACTGCATCTGAAATTGGAACTGATAGGCGTGGCTATGTTAGAAGTGGTCATGATTCCAGGCATGTAAAATGTCTAAAATGAGAATAATATATGTCAAGGAAAAGAGATACGCTTGGGGTCAGGTTCTAGACCTGCCATCTACATACACTGAACTCTACTAGAAAGAAGAAGAAGAACAACAACAACAGCATCAATGTCAACCATATTTCATGTCGGTTTATGTGCCAGACTAAGGGGTAGACTTTATCTGAGTCACCCAGTCCTTTCCTAAAACACAATATCCAGGTAATATGGGACCCAAAGTGGTTAAAAGTGGCAACTGGAGACAGATTTCTGGGCTCACACCCCACCCCAGATTGGAAGAAGGGGGAGGACAAGATTACCTAGGATTTTATGGGTTCACTGTGAAGTCTCTACACAGTGTCTTGGCATATTTTAAGTCCCATATGAGTACTGGTGCTTATTATCCTGACTTCCTTTCTCTGAAGCTGGTGGAGCCTTAATTACTTCCACAGGGTGAGAGTAGGCAGGGGCTTTCCCACAAGGCCCTGTCTCTCCTTCCACTGTTTTGTCTATAGACAATTCTATTTTGAGGATGTGGCCAGAGAAGAAAGGTTCTGGGAAAGTGAATTGGTTTGTTATTTAGTGATCTTGGAGGAGAAGGACATTTATTCTGGTTACTGAATATGACCCAGTTTTGAGCTGGTTTATCCCAGACCTTCAGGCTTCCCTGGTCAACCCAACTCTAGCAGTTGTCCGGCAGGTGTTGAGCTGCTCACCTGAGATGCCCTTTGAGCTTAAGTCCATCTCTGGCTCACAGAAGGCACATATTCTTGACTAATTCACAGATTCTCCCTGAGTATCTTCAGTGGCTTAGTGGAGTCTCACTAGATCATCAATAAGCTCCCATATAACTCTAAAATGCCATCAATCTAAGACTAATGAGTATTTAATTTTGGGGCTCTGTAATGATCACTAGTCTTCTGCATTCTGCTGGTTATCTGTGAAGCGCAGTGAGGGCCTTGCTTCTAAGATTCCTGCCTTATTGGTTGAGCATAGGTGAGACCTGAGGCTGGTTGATTTGTCTGGTGGGAGTACAGTTTTTTTTTTTTTCGGTACCAGGGATTGAATGCAGGGGCGTTCTACCTACGTGCTACGCCCCCGGCCCTATTTTTTATACTTTATTTTGAAACCGGGTCTCACGAAATTGTGGAGGGCCTCACTAAGGAGAGAGAGAGAGAGAGAGAGAGAGAGACAGGGAGACAGGGAGAGACAGGGAGAGAGAGAGAATGAGAGAGCTGAGGCTGGCCGCGAACCCTGGATCCTCCAGTCTCCACCTCCCAAAGTATTGGGATTACAAGCGTGCAGCACCACGCCCAGCTTGGGAGTACAGTTTTGATGAGTCCAAAGCAGAAGGTTATGTCTTGAGTGATGTCATTATTGGCCAAAGATTAACTGTAGCCTTAAAACTTTTCAAACTGCAGAGAAAGTGTTATGAACAAAACAGGGAGAGAATGTGGATAGATTGGAAATGAACCCAGTCCAATCAATTCATGAATAACTCAAGGAATGGTGGGTGGTCAGGCCATTTCATATTTTAAGCATGAATTAATTTACACTTGTGACTGGTATTTAGAATTTTGGAGGCCAAAAAAGCTGCAGTATTTTATATCTGGATGTGAACTCAAATATACTAAAAATAATAAAGTCTTATTGAAGAACCCCAATTGTATAAGGGACAAGAACAAATAAAGCAGTCCCAAATGTTCGCGTAGCAATAACAGTCACCTAGAGACAGACATGGGTGTGGTCCTGGACTCCATGAAATATCCTAAGGAAAGGCTCTAGAAGAAATGCCTTTTCTAGAGCTCATCCTGCTCCTGTGAAATGCATAACCACCAAGCTATAGGGCTAACTATGGGCTGTTGCTTTATTGGATGTTACTCCCAAACTCTACACCAAAATTTTTCTTGATAAATTTGATAGCACAAAATGTTATTATTGTCAATGGTATGTATTGCCCTTTCTTTGGAAAATGATTAGACTTTGGAACTAGGATCTTTGATTTGCTGACCTATGAGCAAAGAGATTTGTGAATTTGTAGGCAGCAGCTGAAAGAAATGGTAAGATAGGGAGGCTCAGAGGAGGATTTTGGAGCTGAAAGACTGGAATCCTGAAAGCTGCAAGGAAAGAACGTGAGACACTGTGGTGAAAAGCTAGAGAGACATCAAAATATTAAATGGAAAGTCAAAGAATTCTGTGTGGCATGTGTAGTATAAAACTCTCCTATGAAATCTTCAGTAAACTATAAATTGCACTGTTGCTTAGATGAGAAGATCTTGTTTATTGTGCACGCATGCAATCACGCTCGTGCACGTGCACATACACACACACACACACACACACACCTGCATTAGATGTGTGTGTGTGTTTGCTGTACTAACGTTACCCATTCGGTGCACACACACACAACTGCAGAGGCCCTACAGTCACCTGTTTGCTGGACTCTGTTCCCTGGCTTTGTCCCATGATTTTTGCACTTATTTTGCCCCCCCCCAGTTTCCTTGTATTTTGGTTTCAAAGTTCACAATGTATTTTAGAGACTGTTTCTGATCTCTTAGAATGGAGCTCGTTTAACTAAGCCCATACTGTTTGATTTTTGCCACATTCTGCAGGAGCGATAACCAATGTCACAGTGGACAACTAACCTGACAACATTGTTACCCAGACTGCTGAAATTGCTTTCCTTTCAGCTTTACTGTAATTGGGGAAAGACTGTGATTAAAAATACATACCAACCAAGTAAATACTGTGTTGACTGCTATCCACCGACGTCCTGGCTGCATGATGTGCGAAGTCCTTCTGCTGTGAGGGATGTGACCAACTGGAGAGGCTGTCTGTGGTCTTGGGCATCATGAGGCCAGGACCTCCCTAACTTTCTTTAAGTGGAACTCAGGCACCTGGATGAGAAAAAAACTACTTTTGCTCTGGCTCTGCTGAGCTAGATCCTGTCTCAGATTACATTAAAGGAATTGCCTTCATCCTTTTCCTTTTGTTGCTAAGGAATAGCTTTCCCTCTCATATTGATTTTTTTCCCCTTGAAGAAACCCCAATCTACACACCTCTTGGTAGTATTTTAAAATGAGCCAAAGAGCTATAGGTCCTATTAGAGGCAGAAAGCAACCCACTAAGAGTCATTAAGGGTTGCCAGTGTCTGTCTTTGAACTAAACACCAAAGTGCTATTTTAGAACAAAGGAGACTTCTCTTTTTTGGCAAACACGGATCTACTGCTTGGTTTTTTCATTTGTGGGCTAAGGTCCCCCTGCCTATGAGCCTGCTAATCAGACCTTTCCTTGTCTTGCTAGCTCTGGCCCAGGGCTCCTGGCTGAATGCAGACATTGCTAAGAAAGGAGGGCATGCTTTCCCTGACAAGTTCTTGTAGCAACAGTAGAGTTTTGTGAATTACGTTTGTACCAAAACTAAGCCCACTCTGATTTCCATGGCCACCTGAGCTGACAAAGGCCCTAGGTGTGAAATACAGAGACCCGGAGAAGCCAGGTAGGAAGGGTCCAGTAAGAGCCATGTGGGAGAGCATTCACACTCTAACTTAGCTGCTCTGAAGTGGTTCTGTGGCCCAGCATCCTGCGCTGAGCTGTCCATCCACACTGGAAGCCCACACACATATGTACGTAGACCAGACCTGGAGGGGCTGGCACTTAATGCATTTTGTTCCACAGCAAGTGGGGGCTGGGCTTGGGGAGTGGCATCTTGGTAGAAGTACATATTTCTGGAGGTGGACATTGCTCTTTACTTCTTCAGTGCTTGGATGTTGATGACTTTTCTCTTGTCCAGTCTGTGCCATCTTCAGCTTGTCCTGCCTGTTCTCTTTGCAAGCCTGGCTTACCTAGCTCACAGCACCCTCATCTCACCAAGTGGGCAACACCCCTCTCCTGTGCTGTGAACAAAGGCTGGTCTCCGTATGTTGTTATCCCTTGGCACCCAGCACATGAGAAACAGTTACTGAAGCTTCGCTGGAGATTTGCTGAAGATGGGGAGAAAAAGATGGTGTTCAATTTGCTGACTCAAGATGTTAAGGCTAATTCTCCAATTAAGTGACTGAGACAAGTTTATTCAAATGTTCATGTACTTTCTGATATTTTCTCTCTCCCACACATGGCCTAGTTCTTTCTTCACTGCTTCCAGGACTCTCTTCTCTTTCCTCTTGGCCCAGAACCTTGGGAACCCTGGAATTCTCCCACCTCCCTAGTCCCATCCTAGCCCAGGTCTCTGCAGGCTCATGGGGAGACATCAGCTCCCATCAACAGTGGGCGTCAGGGCCTGAAGGGAGGGCGGGGCGGGAGACTTGTCAAGGTGGTTGGAATAGGAGGTAGCATTGGCACTGAAGTGGGTTCTCCTACAGAGCTACCTGTGAATGAGCCTAGCATGCTGCATCATTAGCTTTAGACCTCTGAACACATATTTCTAATCAATTATTTTCTCACATAGTCTATTAGAAACTATACTGGTTGCCAAGGAATTGAAACATCTTGAGAATGTTTGGAATTGTGGAAAATACTGATACAGTTCAGTTAATTTTTTTTAAGTCCAGCTGAGTCTAAGTTTAAAAAAATAATAGTAAAATACAAGCTTTTTTTCCTATAGAATCCAAAACATTATAGGGGCACATTACATTGACTAACTTCAGCTGACGCAAGAAAACAATGAAAAAAAGTAGTGGTGATGGGTGAATCATCAGTTCTCAGCAGTGGCAATTATGCAGGGCACAAAGTGTCTGTGAGAACAGCTCTGCCGTGGAGGGAGTGATAGGACAAAAACAAAGAACAGGAGCTTCAGTGTGCAGGGCTTGTGTCTCCATGGCCAGTAGCTCTGCATGGGATGGTAATCACAGTGTCCTGGCTGATGGAGACCTGAGGTCCCTTGAACTAACTTACAATCTTCCTTTCTTCCTTTCTTCCTTCCTTCCTTCCTTCTTTCCTTCCTTCCTTCCTTCCTTCCTTCCTTCCTTCCTTCCTTCTTTCTTTCTTTCTTTCTTTCTTTCTTTCTTTCTTTCTTCTTTCTTTCATTCATTTCGATTATAGAGCAGTTCCTATTTAACAGTGTCCTGGTTTTGAAAACCTTCCTTTAAGGGTTTGAAATCTTGATGAGCTGAAACTAGATAAATGGCTTAAAAGCTGTCAGACATTTTGGTGAAAGCATCAATTTCCTTTTGATGAAGGCATCCTTATTTCCTGAAGCCTCCGAATGAGGCCTTGGGTTAAACTGTGTCAAGGCAGGAGCCACTGATTGAGGGTGACTTGGGAGGCTATCTATCTGCAGTGGTTTTACTTCAAGACACAATGATCTGCTTGGTGATGCTTATTTAGGGGTGTGGGTGAGGTAGATCTGGGCATCACTGCATGGCTTTTTGGCAGGGGACTGCTATGCTATAAATATGATGTGTCCTCATTAAAATTAATGTTGAAGTTTATTTTCTCAAAGCAACAGTGTCAGGAGGTGGGGCCTAATGGGAGGTGTTTAGGTCATGGGGGCAGAGCCCTCATGAACATTTTAATGCCATCTGGAGAGAGTGGGTTTTGGAGAGACTGGGTTAGCTACCTTGAGAATGAGTTGTTATACAGCAAGTTTACTTCTGCTTCCTCTTCCCATGTGACACTCTTCCATGCATGCCTGCTTACCCTTCAGTTTCCACCATGAAGCCCTCATCAGAAATACACTACATGCCACTACCATTTTCCAGGACTATGAGTCAAAACAATCCTTTTTCCTTTATAAATTACCCAGTGTCAGATATTTCATTATAGCAAAAGAAAACAGATGATGGCACAGACAAAGGGAGAGAATGGGTAGCACACCTTTCTCTCTTTAGGGGATCATAGCAGACTGGAAACTCAGCAGGAAGGGACTCCAAAGAATGCTGTTCTGACACCCTCTGTTGGAGTTACAGTCCAGGTATCTATGCTATGTTTCTGTTTGGTTAGCTTCAATACCATTAGTCAAGTCTTATCTACACTTTTGATATGGTCTCAGTGATCTTTGTGGGGTATTCAGAGAATGTCTGTTTTTGTTCATGGAATCATGAATAAAGGGGAGCAGCCAGCAGGCTGAAGTGACTCGTAGCCTAAGGCTGCTACCCCACAGCCAGCAAGAAAGTCACAGTCTAGAGCTGGTCTGCTGGCCTTGGGGACAAGTCATGCCAAGACTGATTTGTGGAATATGTGAGAATTCCTGGTGATGAGGGGGATGTTTCAGAAACACTTGATAAGGGAAGCTGGGTGAAATATTGGGCTTCATGCACTCAGATGGGGTAGATGCTCCAAGCCAGTTAAATTTATGATCTTCTCAGCTACATGATGTTACCGACTAAGGGTATCCAGGATTTCTCAACTGACCATGACCATGCCAAGGTTTTTCCTGGCCTGGCTTGGTTATTGAAGACTATTACTGCCACAGAGCAAAGCAACTCCATTCTTTCCTCAGTCTTGAGTTTGTTCTGAGTTTGATAGCCATAGGCTTTGCTTCAGAATTTGGTTTGGACTATTTTGTTGTGTTGAAGCACCTTTCCTAGATACATTTTAAATAAGGGACTGATGGAAGAGTCTGACTACTGTACAACATGGCAATTATTTAGCTTGGTGACATATACCATGTTCTATGCCTCCCATTCCTAAGAATCCCTCCAGAGGCCTAGTACTGTTGACGGTTCTCTCTAGGCTTGGCCATTTCAACCACAGCCACCCTTTCTTGTTGATATTCCCCGTATAATATGCCTTAGTTTCTTTTTCTCACCTTCAATTTTTAATTTCCATTTTTTCATTTTCAAATAGCTGGTCTAGCCAGGGTAATTGGGTCCCTGAATCATCCCAGAGAGCAAAGTTCCTAACCATGGAGATCCATTTCCAGCCACTGCCTCTGCCAGATTCATCACCCCAGAGTAGAAAATGCTGATTGTCACGGAAGCAACATAAATACCTAACGTGAAAAATAGCACAACAATGTTAAAAATAGCTCACATACATTGACCTGTTTTATGCTGGACCTTGGGCTAAGCAATTTAAAAGGCATGGTCCCACTCAGTCCTCACGCAATCCCTAGTTAGTGGAGATTATGCCATTGATGGGGAAAAATGCAGATAAGGAGATTTGGGTGTTTTGCCCAAGATCACACAGGAGATAAGAGACAGAATTGGGACTCAGGCCAGGGCTGCTGAATGCTAGGTTTGAGATTGATGGAAGGATCCTGCATCTCACCAGTGCCAAATTATCTGGGGAGGGCACAGCACTGGCTCTGCATCTGAGAAGTCAGCAGAGGGTGTTAGAAATCATACGCCAGCCTTAGATGCTGGAGGGGCAGGCGATGGCAGCGGCACCATTAAAAGGACTACAAAGGAAGAGAATGGAACTTGCTAAAAAGCAAGACTGAGTCAGCTACTGTATTTGTGCCACACGAAGATAAAATTACAGTCTGATCCACACCTTGGAGGCACAGGATGTGACGAAGTTGGAGCGCGACACAAGCTTATAGGATCCACTATTTTTGGCTGGTTGCTTCCTATCAATTTGTTCCTCACTTTCTTCTAAGCCAGAACTCAGATCTTGGATCCCAGTAACCCTGTTTCCACTCTTCCATTCCCTCTCTGCCCCCTCTCTCAGTAAAAGTTATCTACCTGCACCCCATTTCCATACCAGGGTGCACCTCTGAGGGAGTTGGTGAGGAGGAGGGATTCGGAAATTCGAGGCCACTGTCCAGTTCCTTAGAGGAAGGGGAGTGAAGAACATGCCAGGCCAAACACCTCATTCTCCACCCAAATGCCAGGTCTCCCTCAGGCACTTGCAACTTCAGGAAACAGGCTGAAATCAACTCATGGCACCATTTTTTAAATTTGCCCCAAGTGGGCAGGAGATGAATATTATCTATATACCACATGGGAAGATAAAAATGACTCTGGAACATGCTGTTTGTTAAAAATATTAATGTTTAGCATCTGAATACTTACTGCAGGAGCCCCAGGGAAGAAGCTCACAGAGAAGTGTGATATGAGTGCAACGACTGCATTGGCATCCTGGTATCCTGTTGGCTTATGTAGCTCCAGATTTTTCTAGGGTCCTCAGGGGCTGGAAAAATGAAGTATAAAAAACAGATGCAGAATGGAAATTACTCATGTTGATTTTACACACACACACACACACACACGCACACACACACACACACACACACACACACACATCTCAATTTAACTATTGATAAGTATATTGGTGCTATTGTTTGGATCTGGAATGTCCCCCCAAAGCCCTTTGGTTGAAGGCTTGGTCCCCAGTGTAGCCATGTGCAGAGATGGGTCTTTTGAGAAATGATTGGATCATGAGGGCTCTGACCTCATCAGTGTATTCATCTATATGATGGATTCATAATTTTGAATGGACTACTGAGAGGAGGTGGAAACTATAGGCTGGTGGGGCATAGTTGGAGGAAGTAGATCACTTGGGCAGGCCCTTGGGGACTACATCTTGTTCTCTTGCTCTCTCTCTCTCTTTCTCTCTCTCTCTCATTCTCTGCTTCCCAGCTGCCATGAACTGAGTAGCTTTCTTTTCCAACCCCCTTCTGCCATGATACTCTGTCTTGTCCCGGGCCCAGAGCAATGGAGTCATCCAAGCAAGGGCTGACACCTCTTAGAAGGTGAACCAGAGTAAACTTTTCTTCCTCCAAGTTGTGTCAGGTATTTTGGACACAGAGATGAAAACCTGACTAACACAATTGGTCATAGGTGATCCCTGAAGTTGTACTTGCAGTGTTTGGCACTCATGGGCTAATTAAATTTCACCCACCATTGTTGGTCTTGCTGAGTCCTCCCACAATGGTCTCTCAAAATCCACAGAGACTTGAGGGTTGAAAATTTGGTACCTTCCAATGCTAGCATTGTAGGGGTGTGTAACGACATTAAAAAGAGTTTATGGTTTGGTGATATCTAGTGAGGGTCATTTTTACCTCATAGGGCTGTAGGGACATCTGATAAATGAAGACTGAGAGGAGAGGCTAAACAGATGCAGAAAGCCCATAGAAATCTATGCACATTTGTTATTGAAGATAATCCATTCACACAAAGAATGAAAACCAATCAAGAGCTACTATATCAGTAGAAAAGTTAATTTATCAGAAATTCAAATGAGCAGGACATTCATACATCAAAGAATGGCTGGGTGGAATGGATCAGCAAGGGAATGCTCGTCCCTTACCAACCTGATGGGTTCAGCCTCTGCCCTCACCAGCTGTCTGCAGCTCTCAGCTATGCATGGCTGACCATTTTTGTTTGTTTGTTTGTTTGTTTGTTTGTTTGTTTTGTGGTGCTGGGCATTTTTTATTAACACATTTGAAGGAGTGAAGGACGTGCCATCTCAAAATACGTTGAACTGGTATATTGATTATTTCAAGCTGAACTCACTTGAGGAACTGTCACTTCAGAAAGGGCCATTTGGCCTGTCATTTCTTCACGAATCCATTATGCTGTGTATCAATAGTATAAAAGTGTCTTGTTTTTTTTCTTGAGACTTTTGACTCTTGTGAATATTCCCATGTACATGTAAATTTAATAAAACCTTTATTCTTTTCTCTTATTAATCAGTTCTTATATTAATTGGGTTCCTTGATCCAGCCAAAGAGCCCACATAAGAACTAAGGGGGATGGAAGGGATTTCTCTCTCTCTCTTCCCTATGACATCTACTCTTATTTCAGAAAAATCAGTGTGCTTCCCCATCACATTCACCATGAAGCCTTCTTGGCCCTTCAGACAATTATCCGTGTCCTCTCAGAGGCTGCCTTTGATTGTGTTTTTATTGGGGAGTCCTGATTAATAAGCTCTGGCTCTCTCCTAATCTCTCCTAGACTGTCCTCCAGAGCAGGACTTAGTGTTACTACGTCTATTCAGCACAGATGAAGCTACCTGGAACACATGAGCCCGTCAGAAGACATTTATTGAGCAAATAATGAAAAATAGTGAATGGACTTTCTAGCTTTGTCTCTGTTAAAATTATACAATGCTAGAAGCTGGGCACAGTGGCGCACGCTTGTAATCCCAGTACTTGGGAGGCTGAGACCGGAGGATCGGAGTTCGTGGCTAGCCTCAACTACTTAGTGAGGCCCTCTGCAACTTAGTGAGACCCTGTTCCAAAATAAAGAATAAAAAATAGGGCTGGGTGTGTAGCTTGGAGGTAGAATGCCCCTGGGCTCAACCCCCAGTATTGCAAAAAAAAAAAAAAATTATACAATGCTAACTGGCTTTAAAAGGGATGTATTTCTTTGACCCTGTGCCTCCTATATTCTATCAATATAAAGACACCAAAAACATTTAACAGATATGTTCTGCTACTGAGTCATTTTCAGAATTAGCCATAGTCCCCATCTACTTGGAGTGGATGTGATCTTCTTAAGAGACAGAAACAGCTGAACTTAGCGGGAGTAGGAGTAGGAAGAGGAGAATGAATCTAAGCAGCATAAAACAACTAATTAAAGTAAAAGAGTAGGATTTACACCTACTCTCAGGGCCATTTAGAAGAAAGTGTCAGTGCAGATTCAAGTGGCTCTTACCATTATCTTAAGAGGTGCTTGAATCAATTTTCCTGAGCCTGAGTTGTCACTTTATCCTTTGTCAGAATCCACTGGAATATCTTTTGACTGTAGATCTATTTTATAGACTTCATTTTAACAGGCTACTGAAGTTGGTCTGAAACACCAACTTCTCTCCTAGAAAAGGGATTCCTTTGAGCCCCTTCCCTAAACTTTACCTGGTGGAAAACAAAAGTCAAGACTGGAAATGCTAAATACTTAGGAATTCTCAGTGAGAAAGAAATACATAGAGGCAGAACTTCCAATTGGCAGAGAGTCTAAATACCCTAAATCTCATTTCTGAAACCAAAGCTAACAGGTTCCACCTAAAGAGTTCAGAAATAATCCCTGTGTCACGCTTTGCTTTTTAACATTCACAGAGGAGGGGAAGGAGGCCTGGGTATACCACCTGATAGAGGTTTATGTTTGTTATTGTCAGCTCAAATCCTGCCTATCCAAACCCTGCGTGAAAATAGAGACCTAAAGGTACATGTTTAGTCCCTGAGATGCATATTTGCAGATCTAACCCCTTCAGGGAGGCAGAGCTAGAAGTAGCATTCAGCCCTTAAGCTTGATTTTGGGATTTTGCCTCTGGTTCCTGGTATCTCAGTCTTGCCTTGATTATGGGGTGAACCCTAATGCATTTGGAAGTCCACCTCTTGCAGTTCCACTTGTCCTAGACATCTAGACCTGCCCCTGCCCCTCTCTCCACTGCCTGAAGTCCTATTTCAAGGAAGATCAACTCCCTTGGTACTCAGAGCTTGTGCACACTCACCTGCTGACAGTGGCACTGCCCAGAATCTCCTGCCACAGGAAGAATTGATACTTGCCTACAGGATATCCAAGGGTCACATCACCCTGAATATTGCAATTGGGGTTGGGATTACCCTTCTAAGGGGTCAGCCACAATGCTGGATCAGACCCTTATGCAAACCCATACAATTCTGACTCTATTGTCTCTGTCATCCCAGCAGGCCTCATAATCACATCTGTGTGTTTTAATAGAAGCTCCCTGTTTGAGTTGGGAGAAATCAATGATTAAATGGGATTTTTTGATCATATATGTATATCAGTAAGCTCTACTCATCCTACCACCATTTATATTGTCACCGTGGAGAACTTACCTTTTCTTTCTCACCCTCTTTCTTTCTTTTCATTCATCAACCATTTTGATCAAGTTATTGCAAAGCGGGACAAAAGAATCTGTCCTTCCGCTCTAAAATTGCCTGAACATAAAATCAAAGCCACATTTGTTGGTCTTAAGTTCAATTCTTATGATTTTGTCATGGCTCTAAACAAAGGATCCATCTGAAATGAAGAATGGCTGAAAGTCCAGAACACAGGAGGGAAATGGGGGATGAAGACCAGCCATGTCACTCATGTTGGACTTAATTTGCCCAGCAGGAGAGCCATGAGTAAAGTGTGTTGCATGTTTTCTCAAAGAAAGCAAACAAGTAGAGCCACACAATTTGGGAGATTGAATTTGGTTTTGTTTGTTTTATGTGCAAAATGAGATTGCATGGGAAACAGAGACATTATCCATGAAGAATGCCAAGGCAATTTATGTTGCTTCCTTCCATCAATTACATTCTGGGAGCTCGGAGTGGAACTGCGTTCCATTGAGTTATAGTCCTTGCACTGCCAGTCTCTATAGAAATGACTCTCCAGAGTAATTTCATAACCTGCGTCGACAAAGATGTAATTCATACTCTGCTGCCTTTTGTGGGGACCAAAAAAGAGCCATATGCCAATTCACAGTTGTTTTATTTTATTTTTAAAGTTTGACCAAGGGAAGGAAATATATATTTATCCTTCCTACAAAATGATAAAACCAACAGGCATAAGGGGAAAACATAAAATCAGTCTTCCTAGCCTCGCAGAACAAACTTGAACCATGTGCACCACAGTTTTCTCATCTGAAAAAAAAATGACAAGATTGGGCTCAATCATTTCCAAATTCAGTTTCCACCTCCCTAATGTCTCAGAATCTCTGGTTTTAGGTTTTATTTTTCTTCCCTCAGAAATGTGACTGTTGAATGAAAAAAGGAAGTTCATTCAGAGGCTTTCCTTTAGAGGAGAATTCTGCTGCTGCAGATGGCTTCCATTGGGTTCTGGCTGACCTACTTCGTGTGTGTGTGTGTGTGTGTGTGTGTGTGTGTGTGTGTGTGTCAGGGATGAGATGAGATTGGAGGATAGGATGCTCTTAAAGATGGCTTGGGCTTAGCAGAGAACCCTACTGTCAGCAGCCAGCAAGCAAGAAGGTAAAGAGTCAGAGAGACGCCCATGTGTTTATGTGGATGAGAACTGAGGCATAGGCATCTGTGAGACCAAACAATGGGAAAGCACACCAAAAGAATGTGGGAGGCAGAAGGGTCAGCCCTGCTGACAGAAACCTGGAGATACCACTAGCAAAGAGGCTCACAGGGCAGGAAGGATGGGCCAAGGCAACAAACATCTCAGAAGTGACATTGATAAGGGAAGCAGCATGCTGATCTGCTGTGGCTGCTCCAATTTTGTGTGACCCCACCATGGCCAACCAGGAAGAGGTCTGCTCTGTGGATTGAAAGATGATTACTGAAAACAGCTAACTGTGGAGTGGAAGGGGGAGTAGATCCCTTTTCTTGGCTCAGCTGATTTCCACCTGAGGGAAAAACATTTTCTCTGATATGCTGGGATCCATCCCAGGTTATCTAGTGCAGTAATACATGAGCTGGCAATTCTCTGTCTTTCAGCCACTGCCATTTCCAAGTAAAACTTTCATATCCTCTTTTCTGTCCAGAGTATTTATAATCTTTATAGGTCCCAAGCATTCTAACTTTTGGGTTCTATCAAAAATATTATATTTCACAATTTGTCTATAAAATTGGCTACTCATGGACTTTACAATTGGCCCTGATTTCTCAGTAATCAGTTGGCAGACTTGGGAATTTTTGTGCAGTGAGGAAAATCTAATCTAACATACAAATTTTTCTTAAAGGTCATAAAATTTTATGGATTTTAAGTATAACAATAAAGGAAGCTGACATAGTATTATGCTAGGCTCTCCACCCAGTGCCATGAAAGGGGCTGGTGGACTAGCAGAAGCCTGCTCTAAAGTACCGGGCCTCTTCCACGTGGCAGTGATTCAGCATATCAATGGCAAAGATGGCGCTGGTGGACCCCTCGGAGGGAGATCCCGCAGATAGCCCCACCTAGCCTCAGGAGGGCTATGATAGGCAGTTACCTCCTTCCGTGCTCACAGACGACAGGTGCCTCTACCTATGATAGGTTACAGGGGGCGTGGTGACCCGATCCTCGCGTGCCATTGGGTCACACTCTACTGCTTGCGAGTTTCCTGTATGGCCTCTACTTTAAAAGGGGGATTGGCTTTCTAATAAACGAGATTGTGCAAGACATGTCTCCCGGTCCATGGTGTGTGTTCGGGCCGTCGGCGTTTGCTCCCCTGTCAGGTATCGTGCCACTCTTGGGCGGGACCCGAGAGTATTACTTTACTTAGTATTCACCAATTTGTTTTCTTTAGCACACAGAGCTTATCAATGTCCTTCAACCAGTTTTCACCAGGAACACATCTTTAAAGGAGTTGGCCTATTACTTATTGCAGTGAGGAAGAACACACACCAGCGGGAACCATAGAGCATCTCAATAAGAGGGTTTTTGAAAGCTCACCCAGAGGGGATTTGGACTTGTGCTGGTGGTTTGGGAGAGGTTCAGGGAAGCGGTGCTCTGGGTTGGTTACTGTTAGGTAATGATTGTGTATCTTTATAAACCTTGCCCGGAAGGAGGGTATACTAATGAATACTAACACATAATTGGCAAAGCAGCACAATCATTTATATGAGCCAGGATGGGGAACAAGGAGAATGGTTGGTACCTTTCCACTTGGACAAGATTCATGTTTTGTCTGTGTTTTGACATGATTACAGAATGTTCTTGTTTTTGTCTTGATCCAATGTGGTTGCACGATAGCCTTGTCTGATGTTCTATGGCATTATTTATGTTTAAAGGGAGATAGCCACGGTCTGGTTGATAGCAGCAGGCCAGTTCCTGGATGTCAGGGGATGCTTTTCTCTTTTTAAGATAAATATTGTGTTTTCAGATGTCAAGCATTTTGTGTGTCCCTGAAAAGTTTCTCAGTTGTACGTACCATTGGGGTAGTACCTGCAGGATAAAATGGCTTTGTCTCCACAGTGACTTTTAGAAGGCCCTTCCAGTGGGAGCCATTCTTTGCTCACATCTCCTGTGACCATTTCCATGGATGAGGAGAGATGGAACCCTGTGGAAAAAAGAGGTGGGAGGTGGCCAGGGATGCCCTGCGGTGGCTCACCCAGAGGGGGCGGGAAGAAATGAGTTGCTGGTTTTCTATGAGTTGGGGGAGAGTTGCTGGCTGGGCTGTGGCCTATTACATATGATGGGAATAGGAGATAGCCTAACAGAAGATAGGAGATAGCTAAGCCCTTTGAAACACAGGGCAAACTTTCTCATGTTACTGTTACCAATTGACAGAGAGTTCTTTTGCTCAATTTAGATAGAACTCACAAAAAGGCAAAGTGTGACTCTCTTCGTGTTAGCAGTTCTGGGCTTAGAGCACCAGCAGCTCTCATCGCCTGGTGTTAGCAGTTCTCTTGGCATTGCTGGGTAGCTCTCAGAGTCTCTCCTTGCAGCTTCCAGCAGCCTGAGCTAGTAATTACAGCAGCTCTCAGTGTTACAAGCTCTGGTTGCTAGTTGCTCTCAGTGCTAGCAGCCTTTAATGTCAATAGCTTTTAGTGGAACCTGCTCAGCTTGCTTAATTCCACACGAATAGGAAAGATAAAGCCATCCAAATGAGGCTTTATTGGGGTTTATACTATAGCCCAAGAGAAGCAGTTCAGGGACAGAGTTCCCAGACTGGCTCTGCAAGGGTAAGAAGAGTGCTGCTTATATAGAGGAAAGAGGTGGGGCCCCACAGGACCGCCATCTGTCTGCTGACCACAGAATTTCTGCACTGTCAGGCTAGTCTGGGCATGCCTGCTCTTGGCTGTCATGAATGGGGAAGGCGTTCATCACTGACTGGAATGGAAACTTCTGGAGCAGCAGGGACATCTGGAAAATCTGTGACTGGAAGTGGTCATTTGGGAGTCTGCTGAAGCAGCCACTGTTGGAGCAGTGTCCTCTGGAGCAGCCATGGCTGATGCAGCAGCCAGGAGGGGTCTTTTGGAGCAGTGGAGGCCAAAGCAGAGGTCCCCAAGGCAACCATGACAATTGGGGAAGGGGAAATACTATGGCAGCTGAGGAAGTTGGGGTGGCTGGATCATGGCTTCTAGAGCAACCCCACCACTGTCTAAATGACAGCCTGGCTGGCCTCTGAAGGAGAGAGGTCCAATTGGTTGACCCCCCTGGAACAGAACAGAAGTGTTGGTGGAATCAGCAGTTGCCAGGACAACCACAGAAGTGATGAAGAGCTGCAGGCACTGGTTGCTACCTTCCAAGCCCTTCCATTGTGGGGCTGGTGCCCACATTGCAGGTGGCCCAACTCCAATCCCTGCCTTACCTCCACCTTTGGCTGCCTGCTTGCACTCCAGGGTGGCAGCAGTTGGATCCAAATGATCCAGTGTGAGGGAGGGGATAGTGGCTAGCTACCAGCTAGGTGCCGTGATGCATGATGCTCACTCCTGCTGGTCCCAGGTAGCTATGCCTGCAGGAGAAAAACAACTATGCATATAAAGACAGAAAACAAAAACAATAACAAACCACAAACACCAAAAGCAGAAAAAAAGAAAAAACAAGTAGGGCCCTTCTGGGTTGAGCTCTCCTATTCTGTCTCATTGCTATCTTTTGCTTTGAAAATGTGTAACTGGGCCATGCCTGTAATCCCACTTGGGAAACTGAGGAGGATCACAGGTTCAAGGCCAGTCTCAGTAATTTAGTGAGATCCTGTTTCAAAATAAAAAATAAAATAGAGCTGGGGGTGTAGCTCACAGGTAGAATGCCCCCAAGTTCAATTCCTAATATCACAAAAACAAATAAATAAACAAACAAACAAAAATCATGCACAGCATATTTCTCCATGCCACAAAGCAAGGCAAGAACATCATAAAAGCATAATAAGAAAGATAATTTTATAGATATCTTTGTTGGGTAGATAAATCTTGGCTGGAAGTTGTTTTCTTTCAGAGTTTGGAATATGTCGCTCCATGCCCTCCTGGCTTTCATGATTTGTTTTGAAAAGTCAGGAGTGATTTTTATTGGTTTGCCTCTGAATGTTACTTGGTCTTTTACTCTCATTGCTTTTAAGATTCTTTCCTTGGCCTCTACATTAATTTGATTATTATGCGGCGTGGTGAACCTCTTCTCTGATCTTGTCTATTGGGGGTTTTATATGTTTCCTGTGCCTGTGTGTCGACCTCTTTTTCTATGTTTGGACAATTTTCTAATATTACTTCTCTGAAAAGATTATTGATTTCTTTGGTTTCAGCTTCTATTCCCTCTTCTATGCCTATTATTCTTAGGCTTGCTGTTTTAAGATTGACTGAGATCTCTTCAATGTCCAATTCATGCTGTCGAATTGTTTCTTCTAAATTATATACTATGCATTCATTTTTGGAGAAGTCATCTTCTAAGAGTGAGATTATGTTTTCCATGTGGTCTGGTCTATTGTTGATAGTTTGTATTAATGCCTTCGTTTCAATTATTTCATCCTTTACTTCCTTAAGAACTTCTTTTTGATTCCTGTTCAGGGTGTCAGATTCTTTGTTCATTTGATCCTTCAATTCTTTCAGGGTCTCTCTGAATTCTTTTTGGAAATCCTGTATCATCTCTACTATTAAAGTTTTGAATTGTCCTTCTGGTAATCTTTGCCCTTCTGTGTTGGTGGGTTCTGATGTTGAGGAGTTGTGGGAGCTCACTGTTTCTTTACTATTCTTCCTTCTCACGATTTCAGGTCTCTTGAGTTTATATCTTTGTTGCTTTTGGTAGCTTTCTCTCACTGTGTAGGTTTCCTATGTCTAATCTCTCTCCCTTTATAGTATCTTATTCTGGAGGTAGATATTTGCTATTAAATGTGAATGGCCTTTACTGAATGGTTATTCTCAGCTCTTTGTTGTGTGTTTATTACCCTTTAAAACTGACTTTGAAATCTATGTCCAGTATCCCCCAAACTGTTGTTCTGCCTATAGATCCTCAGTACTGGGTTGCAGTTACTCTAGGGTTCCTTCTACCCACTGCACTCGTGATATTGATGGGTTCCAGGTGTTAAGGTCCAGGGATCTGTCGCCTCCATACTAGGGAGTAGACTCAGAGGTGTGACCTGTACAGTTTGTGTCCTGCAGGCACCCAGTGCTGCTGGTGCCCCCCCCCACTGCAAGCATGTGTCTTCGCTTTCTCCACTGGGCCTATCCCTATGTCCCTCTCTGTCTACACATATGGCGGGTGTCACCAGTGTGTGACCCAGGGCTTGTGTCTCTCTTTGCCTACAGAAGCGGCAGATGTCGCTTTGACCCGACTCTGTGCAAACACATAACTCCGTGTTTTCCAGTGAGAATGCTGGGTTGATCTGATTTTTCCCCAGGCACCATGACTGTGTGTCCTGTGGTGATCCCTGGAAACCCTGCAAGGGTGCTGCGACTTGTGGGCTGTAGGTCTGTCCCGCCCAAATGTTGCCGGGGGCTGTCTGCTTATCGGAGCTTCTGTTTATCTTACATCAGACCCCACTCCCACCTCCACAGGGGTGATCTGCAAAATCTCAGACCCCTCGAGTCCATTGCTTGCCAAGTAAGTCCCTGTGGCCGTGCTGGGTGATCTCCCCCTGGGGCAGCTTGTTAACTTACTGTCTCATTGAGTGCTGCTCTTAATCTCTGGGGGAGTGGGTGGGCTCAGTCACTGCCACAGATTCTGGTCAGGCTTCTGGACACTTGGGTTTCTGTTGAGCATAGAGCAAGCCGCCGCCTGCTTTTGCTGTTGATGATCTGCAATTGCTGGACCCACAACAGGTCGCTGGCCTCTCCACTGGCAGCCTGTGGAAGCCGCATTGCTGGCGGCTGCCAGCGCTGCCTGACCAAGATGGTGGTGCCACCGCTGCTGCAGCCGTTCAGTCTCTGTCAAGCATGGAGCTAGCTGCTGCTCGCTTTTGCCACCAATGCTGTGCAATTGCTGGACTTACAACACGTGGCTGGCTTCTTTGTGGTGGTCTATGGAAGCTGCAATGCTGGCAGCTACCAGCGCGGCCCAGCCATGATGGTGCCGCCACCCTTAGTGTTCATCACTTGCTTTTGGCAGTGTACCAAAGGCAGTCAGAGGATGGGGAAAGATTTATAGTGGAGAAAAAGGAAGGCTTCAGGTAGACTCTGATGAGAGGTTGTTGGCATGGAGAAGCTGTAAGCCAGCTAGAATTGTGATATCCTATGTGATCAGTACATATTTGGCATCCTTTGGTTGGCCCCTAGATGGAAGCAGGGAAAACAATTGGGGAAGCTATCATTCATTAGTCAAGTTCTGATTGTTTGGGGCAAATTGTTACAGGGGTCATTGTTTGGCTCCTGGGCTGGTTGCTAGAGGTGATGGTCTAACTTCTTGCAAGTCTGACTTATAGTTAGCAAGCTGGCTTCCTGGGCTGGTGACATAGATAATGAGTTAGTTTCCTGGGCTGGTTGCTGTAGATTGTGGTTCAGAGTTCAGGGATAATGTATGGTCTGGCCATTGTTCATTTGTATATTCAATCTCTCAGTAAATTGAGAGCTAATGAGTCTACCCCTTACTCCTTTGCTTTATTAGTTAGGGTTCTCCAAAGAAACAGAACCAACATGTATATGTATGGAAAGAGGTTTATTATAAGGAACGGGATCACATGATTATGGAGGCTGGCGAGTTCAAAGTATACAAGTTGGAGACCCAGGAAAGTTGATGTTCCAGTTCGAGTTTGAAGTCAACCTGCTGTAGAACCAGAAAACACCAATGTTGCAGAAGAAATCTGAGGGCAGCCACTAGAGAATTCTATTTTTCTGGGGGGAAGTCTGGACTTTTTGCTCTACTCAGGCCTTCAACTTATTGGATGAGGTCCACCCACAGTATGAAGGACAATCTGCTTACTCAGAGTCAACCGAGTTAGATGCTCATCTCATCAAAAACACCCTCCCAGAAATACCCACAATAACATTTGACCAAACAACTGGACACCCCACGAACCAGCCAAATTGTCCCATAAAATTAACCATCACATTTCCTCCCCTGCTACTCACAAATTCCCATAGTAATGTGTGAGTCCCACGGTAAGCAAGTGGTTCTTACTTCTTCAACAGCTGCACCACTGCTTCATGGTTACCAACAAAGGGGTGGAAGTCTTGACTCCCATTGGCTCCTCTTGAACTCATGCAGAGCCACTTCTGTGGGTGTGGCTGGACTCAGGAGCAGAAATGCCTCCTGTAGCACCCTTGTTCCAACTGGATGCGGGAGGAGAGGCAAACTCATTCAGGTATAGAGAAGGATCAGACTTCCAAATTGAAGAGGCTGTGGTATATTAATCCTGCCTCCCTGCTTTTACCTGCTTTTGATAAGAATTTTCGGGTTGTCTTCTAAACCATCTTATGACCTCATTTTGTCTCCCTAAGATCCTAATAGTAGTGATGTAGGCATTTGGAAACTTGTCAGCATCCTCCAGAAGCCTTTGACTGGGGGTCTCCCGGCACCCCCAGGGGGACAAAGTGGTGAGCAACATGGCCCAATTACTTCCTACCCTGGTTCACTAGCACTGGTAGGGAAATGATTGAATATCTCAAAGCAGGCAGGCAGCTTGGATTGCTGAGTAGCACATTGTCTATAACAAGATCACTCAGTTTTAAAACCATTCTGACTCTTACCAGGTCTCTTTATTTTCCTTGTCAGCCAAGCATGTAAAATGTAGACTCTTATCAAGGTTATTCAAAGAGGATTAAAAATGTAATTGCTCTTTTCTCCCTCTTTGTATAACCCAGTCTGTGTCATTTTGTCTTATTTGAGCAATTATTTTGTTGGGTTGAAAGCTAAACCGTTCTTTTCCTTTCTCCTCCCCCCATCTCTTCTTTCCATTTTTCCTTCCCTTCTTTTTTTTTATTCTCTCGCTGCTTCCAATCCCAAAGGTATTATTAAGCTCTCTGCTCATAATTGGGGGTATAAAGATGCATGAGAATCAGTCCTTGCTTTTGAGATGATCACTGTTTAGCATAAGAGGTAAAATTAAAGTACACCATCATAATGCATTGTGGTTAAAAACTGTGACTCACACTGAAGAGTTCTCGGGGAAATTAAGGCAGGAATCCCAAGGAAAGTCATGTTTTGTAGGCTCTTGAAGGAGAAGTTGGAGTTTTCTAGACACAGGCAGGGCTGAAGATAGGGAACATATCCCAGGGAGATGATGGGGAAAATAGAACTTTTAGGTTAATCCAAGACAACGTCTGCTCTGGGACTCCATGGTGGGATTCTTCTATAGCACCTAATTCTGCCTGGTCAGAATTAGTTTTCTTTTTATATTCTCAGAATCCTGTCCCCTTCCATTGCTTTGCCAACTCTTGAGTTGATGTCTTTGCCCTCTGAAGCATATTTCTGATACATGGCAGCCTCTTTCTGTGGCCATGAATGACTGTGGCCTTGGCCAGCTCTTAGTTTTCAGCTCGGAGCTTAGGGCCGTAAGCAATCATCTGATGAATTCTTATGACCCAAAAAGAGCTTCAGCAGGAGCCAGCTTCCCTGTCTAGAGGTTTAAGTGAAATACCCAGCAGTGATTTAGCATTCCTCAGAGACTTGTCAGTTCATAAATTTAAAGCAATTCCATTTCCTTTGCTTTGGAACAAACCAAACTGGATGGTGCAGATATATTGGCAGGATAGTAAGCTCAGGCTCATGCAAGTTCATTTCCCATTAGTTTGGGGAGGGAGTGCTTATGCCTTTGTGTACCTATGTAAAATAGGCATGCTGACGTCCTTTGAGAGAAGAAGGAGTATGAAAATGTGGCTCCATTGTCAATAATATGGGAGGAGGATGAAAATAGCAGATGGAAGTTGTGATTATGGCCAACAGAAATAGGAAACTGCTGCTAGGTCATCCGCTCAGTACCCAGCACTGGCCTATTAGCTGTCATTAGCTCTTATCCAGGAAACAATTTGCATCCATTGAAATCCGTATAACATTGGATTTCTGCCCACAGACTCATCATCCTGCTTTTTATTCTGGATTAAAGAGAAAGTGGCCTGGAATTACTCTGTTTTGAGGGCAGAAAGTGGTATTCTTTGGTCTAGGAGACAATGGGTAGGGTTAGCCTTCCTAGCAAAGGCATGGTCATGGGCCCATATGTCTGCATAGTGGAAGATGCTTCAGAAGGGCAACCTGTCCCATCTCCTGCCCAGCAGACTCTGCATCACCCAGAGTGGAGGTCATAGAATTTCTTCTGGAATTTAACAATTTCCCAGAGAAATCCTTCCCAAGGACTGCATGACCTTCAAGTTTAGAATTTCTTTGTGTGTTTCCTTTGGGTGTTGCTGGTCTTGAAGCTGATTTTAAGAGGCACAGATCATGGGTGTGTGTGGGAGCCAGCTTCAGGATGTGAGCCTTCTAGCCCATGGTCTGAGCCACTGGAGGCACCATGCTGTATGACCCTATTCCTAAATTTTCCTTAGCTTCCGTCTGCTCCCAATCTCCCATGGGTCAGTGTGAATGTTCTTTTTGCACTACCATTGGAATCTTGAATTTTACATTCTCAAGAGTATCCTGGCCCATGTAAAATGTGTAAGAAGCACCAAATCTGTAGCCAGAATGCCTGAGCTGGGGCTTTGCTCTGGCTCTTATGGAATGTGTGCTCTTGTCTGCTTAACTAACATCTCTGAGCTCCAGGCTCACTAGCATGCAACTCTCTTTCTCTCTCTAAAGGTCCCTCCCTTACAGAGTTATTATGAGGCTATAAAATACTGTGCTATGAGGAATATTGAGAACTTTTACAAATGGATCATGAAAGACATTTACAGAGCTACCTTCAATGTTCCACTAAAAGGCTCTAAATTCAGTAAGGTCTCTTTTCTTCAACTCTATCTGAAACAAGAACCTCTATGTTGCTTCCACTTAACAATTTGCGACAAAGTGTTTATGGTGATTTGCCACCTTCTTCTCCTTCAGTCCTCTTTATGCTCACTTTTTAAGGTCCATTCCCTCCAGTTAAGGCCTTTTTTTTCATATCCCCCTGTAATCATCTTCCTTTTTTTTGACCAACATTCATAAAATGTCATTGACACATGTTTTAGTACTGGGTTGTTTCTGCCTGCATTACTCAATAGTTATCTTGAGTTTTAGTTTTCTCTCCTCAATTAGAATGTGCAACTCCATATTTTACATTTGTTGAAACACTTATGCCCTTACACTGAACTTTCCTAGTTGGGTTCTATTTCCCCACTTGCATATAGGTTACTTGAGGGAAGGCAGGGATAGGTCATCTTCATCTTTAAATCTCTGATGCCTGGGACATAGTAGATTCCAACACATATCTGTTGAACTAGTAAACCTCATTGTGATCTTGTACTAAGAGAATGTGGGGCAGGTAGAAGAAACTAAATGCCTATGCTACTTTAAATAGAATTGTGCACATCCTCTTTTGAGCCTCTGATTATTTTGCATACACAAATGTGGCAGCAGCAGTCACTATTCTTGGAGACCTCTGCAGTGTTTCCTTCTGCTGATTCTCATATTCCCCCCTCTCCCCATCACTCCCTAGACTCAGAATGGTACAACTGGGCAGGTCTGTGGCTGCCATTCCTAGGTGGCCCTGATATTCATTGTCCTCTTCTTACTAGGTCATGGAGTTTTTAGTTGGTCACATATTCTCCTAGCTAATATGGTAGGCAATTGTGGCCGTGTGTCCAGGTTCTGAGGCATGAGTGTAATTTCTTTAAAGAGAAAGAGTATTGCTTCCACATTTCCTTTCTTCAACCCAGTGGATGAGGGAAAACCTCTAGGATGGCCCAACAATAAGACAGCTTCCAGGTACCTGAGCCCCTGAGACATCATGGAGCCTGCCATTGTACCCAGCTTTGGCTTTTGTGTGTGAGACAATGTATAAGCAGTGTTGTCTCGGGTCAGCTTCAGCAGCCAGACTTGTGTTGACCTAACACAGGGGACATGGAAATGGTTTTATTTCATCTCTTGTTTTACAGATGAGGAAACTGATATCCTAAGTGGCCAGCCTGTGTTCCCAAGTGTGGTGGTGGGTCCAGGACCTGAGTCTGACTGTGAGCAGCACCTGTTTAGGTCTGAAACTCCATATTGCTCCTCCAGGGAAGGGAGGGCAGGAAGGAGCTCTAAGATTTTGCAAATTACTTTAAAATCCCAAAGACAGATGTGCGTGGGGATGACTTCGTTGTACGATATCCTGTTTCATTTGCAATGTGTAAACAGACTGGGGTAGGCAGTGTGGTAGAAATCTTGGAACTAGCATGGCCATAGAAAGCATAGCCCCAAATGCCATATATTTTGATAGTATCAGGATTAGGAGCCGGGCAGCTGGAAGTGTAGGAACACAGCACCCGGGAAGACTTAGCCTATATACAGGTCAGAGCAAGAGCCCTAGAGAAAAGTGAAAGTAGATATGTATTCGTTTTCTCATAGGAGAAGAGTAGGAGTTTTGGTACTGGGGATGGAACCCAAGGACACTCTACCTCCAAGCTACACCCCCAGTCTGTTTTGTTTAAATTAATTAATTAATAATTAATTGTGGTACTGGGGATTGAACCCAGGGGCATTCTACCTCTGAACAACACCCCCAACCCCTTTTTTTAAAAAAAAAACTTTTTGTCTTGAGACAGGGTCTCCCAAGGTTGCTGAGAGTCTCACTAGGTTGCTGAGGTTGGCCTTGAACCTGTGATCCTCCTGTCTCAGTCTGCCAAGTACTGGAATTACAGGTGTGCACCAGCTTAGGATTTTGAACATTTAATTCTGGAAGGCAATGGAGCAGGGAGGCCATCTGAGCCAGAGCTCTTGCTCGCTATTAGAGTGAGGGTGAGTGGAGACAGATTTCTCCATGATGAGGTCTACGCACCAGTGTGAGGCCGGGGCCACCAGTGGCCCCCATCACAGCAAGGATGCCTCGCCAGCATGTCGATGATCTCTTCATTATGAAATTATGACAGAGGACAGTGTTTTCACCAGAATATGTCTCTATGGAGTTTCTTGTAATTAAGCTCTTTTGTAAATCAGAGATTCTGTATACAAAGAGATACCCCATCACAAAATTATGTAAGGATAGCATGCTATATGCTTACAGAACTAAAAATACTTGAGGTGGGCCAGCCAGCTGGTGAGACAAAAAGGCAGCATGGTCTGTATGGGAAGCTGCAGCATCTTGGTACTCAGCTGGAGGACTCAGGTGAGACCATCTCACCTCCCCATGCCTGGAGCCTTTTTAGCAGCTGTTGTTTTGGCCTGAGACTGCTTCTTGGGCTTCTGGGCCCCTGGAATAGAGGGGTTTACACAATAAGGATGTTCTAGGATTTGCTTTGACCATAATAGGAGCTCTTATACATTGTTGGTGAGATTGCAAAGTAGTACAACCACTATGGAAATCAGTTTGAAGTTCCTCAGATCAGGAAGGGAACCTCCATATGACCCAGCTATACCACTCCTGCGTATCTTTTCAATATCCATGTTTATAGCATCATAATTCACAATAGCCAAACTATGGAACCAGTGTAGGTGTCCATTAACAGATGAACTGCGGTATATCCACACAATGAATATACAGAACTGTGGTATATTCACACAGTGGAATTTTTCTCAGCCATAAAGAACAAAATTATGTAATTTACAAGAAAATGTATGAAACTAGAGAATATTATGCTAAGTGAGATCATCCTATCTCAGAAAGTGAAGGATCATATGTTTCCTCTCATATGTGGAAGCTAGAAAGAAACTGGGAAATAAAAGAGATTTCAAATAACGAGGAAAGAAACTAGTAGAATAGTGGAAGAGGATTTGAGGTGGGAAGGGAGGAGACTTGATGAAGGAATCCATTCAAACAATTCTATGTACATTCGTGAAACTGTCAATACAAATTTCAATATTGTGAATGGAGAGGTGGGGGCAGGGTGGGGTCCACAGGGAAATGGACCAGGTACTATGTGCATTTATGTTTCTATCACACTACACTAAACTTCAATATGATGTATAATTACAATGCACCAATAAAAGTACATTTTACAAAAAAAGAAAGCTTCTAGAACTGGAAAGGATGTAATAATTCACCAACTTAAACCCCACCCCCTACCTTTTTAACATGAAAAAACTTAGAGAAATATTATTTTCAAGTTCACAAAACAGGTCAGTAGAAAATTTAAAAATCAAGCCCCCTGATTCCCAGGGTGGCTTTCATATGGTCTTAAGGCAAATAAAGACTTGGTCATCACCTTCAGAATCACCCAATACACAGGTTAGAGTTTATTTATCCTTTAAAAAATCATGTATGATAATCTGGGTTGAAATTGAAACCAAGGGTAGAATTCAGTCACATACCTGAATACTGTCCTTAAAGGTTATGACTGAATACTGGGACATGGCACTCAACAATGGAGTCTAGTGAGTGGACTCTTTTGAGCATATCTTGAAGGATAATAGCTTTGCTTTAATGGACTATTAATTGTGAGTGATGAGGTGAATGAGGGCTCTCTCTTTCTCATACACACACACACACACACACACACACACACACACCCCTCATTAGCAAACCGTGGAGGTCCCTCTATGTCTAGGCTGATGGCTTTGGAAGTGAGAGCATAGTCGTTTACAGAGGAAGGCAAATATGTATATGGGAGCCTGAATACTGGTAAAGAAAAGGGTTTGGTCTTATAAACCCTGGGACTGGAAAGGTTCTCAGGAATGCCATCACACTGGGCTGGGGCTTGGGGCTGGTCAAGAATAGGTGTGGGTGTGGGGGATGGGAAGGGTGTGTGGAAAGCAAGCATCTCAACTAGCTGGGGAAGACTTTTTAAATCAGTCAGATAAAGAAGGCTTGGACTGGGCACTGGTTCTACTAGACTTGGAACCTAGGATGGAAGAATACAAGTTGTGTAATCTCAGTGGGATTTTTCCCAAAGATGGATAAAATGGAACTTTCTCTCTCTAGTGACCTGGACTTGGTAAGTTGTACACAGAGTGTGTCCACAGTCTGCATGTGTTAATGACCTATGATAAAATGGGTGGTTACACACAGGTAAAATCTGGGAACCTGCTGCTGTCACAGTGGCTTTTTAATATCTACATTTTTGTAATAAATTATACATGACATAAATTTACCATTTAACTGTGTTTAAATGTACAAGTCAATGGTATCATTTATGAAGCTGTGCAATGCTTACCATTATCTCTTTCCAAAATGGTTCATCCTCCCAAATAGAACCCCTGTACCTACTAAACAAAAGCATCTGATTCTCCCCTCCCCTCAGCCCCTGGTAACCTTTAATCTACTTCCTGTCTCTATGAGTTTATTTATTTTAGATATTTCATATAAATGGATCATACAATATTTATCTGACCTATTTCACTCAGCATGAGTGAAAATAATGGCTTCAAGTTTCATTCATTTTGCAGCATGTATCAGAATTCCATTGCTTTTTGTGGCTGAATAGTATTCCATTGTATTTATCCATTGATGTGTTGATGGACAAATGGGTTGTTTCTACCTTTTGATTTCTGTGAGTAGTGCTGTAGTGAACATTGGTATACAAGTATCTCAGTCACTACTTTCAATTCTTTTGAGTATATACCTATAAGTGGAATGTCAGATCCTATGGTAAGTTTATGTTTAACTCTTCGAGGAAACCTCAAAGTGTTTTTCACATTTTACATTCCCACCAGAAGTGTGCATGGGTATAGTAGCTTATTTATTATGTCTATATTAGGTAAGATTTGGTTAGGAAAACAGAAGCACTTGCTTTGTTGTGCATATAAAGGGTTTAAAACAGAACTGGGGGCTTACAGTCGGGCATAGTGGCACATGCTTGTAATCCCAGTACTTGGGAGGCTGAGACTGGAGGATCCGGGTTCATGGCCAGCCTCAGCTACTTATTGAGGCCCTCCGCAACTTAGTGAGACCCTGTTTCAAAATAAAGAATAAAAAATAGGGCTGGGGGTGGAGCTTGGAGGTAGAATACCCCTGGGTTCCATCCCTAGTACCGCAAAAAAAAAAAAGAATTGGGGAATTGGGGGCTTACATATAAGTAGAGGTAAAGGTGCGGTTGTTACTCCTGATAGCCAAAGGAACTGACACTGAGGATCTCAGCCTGCAGCCCCCAAGCTGCTGGCTCTCAGGAGCGTGCCTGGAGTTCTCGAGGTCATGTCTCAGTCTGCAGTGATGAAGAGGATACCGGGAAACCTTGAAGGATCTCTCATCTGTCCACGACATCTCTGAAGACTGATGGCCTCTGGTACCTTTAGGCTCTCCAAATCACATGACAGTTCCTCTCATTGGAAAATGATATAACGAAGGGGGTTTTAGCTGGGTACAGTGGTGCAAACCTATAATTCCAGTTCTTGGGAAGCTGAGACAAGAGGATCTTAAATTCAAGGCCAGCATGGGCAACTTAGTGAGACCCTGTCTCAAAATCTAAAAGGGGGTGTGTGATAGTTAATCTAAGTTGTCAACTTGACCTGATCATGACACACCCAAGATTATGTGATTTTGGGTGTGTAACAGCAGATTAAAGAGAAAGCCCTGCCCTGAATGTAGGCAGCAGAATTCTGATAGGTGCGGACTTAGATAAAAAGGGAGAAGCCGCGTAGAGTGCGTGCGACTCGTTCCGAGGAAAGCGCGTCTGCTCTCGCCTGAGATC